>WNYA01001162.1:0-86971 GCA_019512145.1 Engystomops pustulosus
AGGTCTGTTTCTCAGCGCATATCGGAGGAGGTGGAGGTGGAGGAGGATGAGGAGGAAGAGGAGGAGAATGTTGGCGAGACACAAGAGGGGACCATTGTTGAGTCCTTCACTGTTCAGCGTGTATGGGCAGAAGAAGAGGAGTTGGAGGAGTTGGAGGAGGAGGAAATGGATAGTCAGGCCAGTGAGGGGAGTGAATTCTTACGCGTTGGTACTCTGGCGCATATGGCAGATTTCATGCTAGGCTGCCTATCCCGTGACCCTCGCGTTCAAAGAATTTATTCCAGCACCGATTACTGGGTGTTCACTCTCCTGGACCCACGGTACAAGCAAAATCTTCCCACTCTCATCCCTGGAGAGGAAAGGAGTGTGAGAATGCATGAATACCAGCAGGCCCTGGTGCACAAGCTGAAACAGTATTTCCCTTCTGACAGCGCTAGCGGCAGAGTGCGTAGTTCTGCGGGACAAGTAGCGAGGGAGAGTAGGCGAGCAGGCAGCTTGTCCAGCACTGGCAAGGGTACGCTTTACAAGGCTTTTGCCAGCTTTATGTCACCCCAGCAAGACACTGTCACCTGTCCCCAGTCTCGGCAGAGTAGGGCTGATCTTTACAGAAAGATGGTGAGGGAGTACGTAGCTGACCATACCATCGTCCTAAATGATCACACAGCTCCCTACAACTACTGGGTTTCAAAGCTGGACATGTGGCACGAACTGGCGCTGTACGCCTTGGAGGTTCTTGCCTGCCCTGCCGCTAGCGTCTTGTCCGAGCGGGTTTTCAGTGCAGCTGGTGGCATCATCACCGATAAGCGTACACGCCTGTCGACTGACAGCGCTGACAGGCTGACGCTTATTAAAATGAATAAAGGCTGGATTTCTCAGAATTTCCAATCTCCACCAGGTGAAGGAAGCTCAACCTGAATAATTGATCCACTCCTCCTCCTCCTCCCATGCCCTCTGTGCGCCCTGTGTCCTGTGCCCCATGCCCTCTGTGCTCCCTGTGTCTTGTGCCCCGTGCCCTCTGTGTGTCCTCTTCCCTCTGTGTGTCCTGTGCCCCATGCCCTCTGGGCGCCCTGTGTCCTGTGCCCCATGCCCTCTGTGCGCTCTGCGTCCTGAGCCCCATGCTCTTTGTCTGTCCTGTGTGCCTTGTGCCCTCTGTGCATTGTGCCATCTGTTCGTCTTGTGCCCTCTGTGCTCCCTGCCCACTGTGTTGTGTGTGCCATGTGCTTTGTGTCGTGTGCGCCTTGTGCCCTCCTAGCTACCTGCTGTGTTCTCTGCAGTTGTGGTGCATGTATCACATTGTGCTCACAATGGCAGTATATACTCACCGTTGTCTAGACTATTATATAGGTCCTTTGGGGGTTGGCCACAGGACAGGTGCATAATGCTATGTGTGGACCGTTTGGGGTCGGGCAAGGGGTGGGGCAGTAGGTGTGGTTTAGGGAATGGGAGGGGCTTTTGTCCCTCTTTTTCTGGCCCAAAAGTTGGGAGGTATGTATATAGCCTGCAGATCCTGCCCACCAGTATATAGCCAGAAGCCCCTGCTCCCCAGTGTATAGCCAGAAGCCCCTGCCCTCCAGTTTATTTCCTGTAGCCCCTGTTCATTAGTATAGAGCCTGCACCCCCTGCCCCCCAGTATGTAGCCTGTAGCCCCTGCCCCTCAGTATACAGCCAGCAACCCCTGTCCTCAGTATACAGCCTGCAGCCCGTGCCCTCCAATATATAGCCTGTAGCCCCTGCACCCAGTGTATAACCAGCAGCCCCTGCCCCCAGTATATAACCTGTAGCCCCTACACCCCAGTATGTAGCCAGCAGCCCCTTGACCTCCAGTATATAGCCAGCAGCTCCTGCCCCCAGGACATAGCCTGCAGCCACTGCCCCTAATACATAGCCTGCAGCCCCTGCCCCCCAGTATATAGCCTACAGCTCCTGTCCCCCAGTAAATAGCCTGCAGCCCCTGCCCCCCAGTGTGTAATCTGTAGCCCCTGCCCTCAGTATATAGCCTGTAGCCCATGTCCCCCAGTATATAGCCTGCCGCCCCCCCCCCCAGTATATAGCCTGGAGCCCCTGCCCCACCCCCCAGCCTTCAGCTCCTGGTCCCAGTATATAGCCTGCAGCCCTTGCCCCCAAATCTGTAACCTGCAGATCCTGTCCCCAGTACATAGCCTGCAGCCCCTGCTTCCCTGTATGTAGCCTCTAGCCCCTGCTCCCCAGTGTATAGCCTACAGCTCCTGCACCCAGTATATAGCCAGCAGCCCTTGCCCTCCGTAAATAGCCTGCAGGCCCTGCTCCCTAGTATTTTGCCGGTAGCCCCTGCCCTCCATTATATAGCCTGCAGCCCCTACCCCCAGTATATAGCCTGCAGCCCCTGCCCTCATTATATTGCCACCAGCTCCTGCCCACCAGTATGTAGCCAGAAGCCCCATACCCCCAGTTTATTGCCTGTAGCCCATGTTCCCTAGTATATAGCCTGCACCCCCTGCCCCCCAGTATGTAGCCTGTAGCCCCTGCCCCCCAGTATATTGCCAGCCACCCCTGTCCTCAATATACAGCCTGCAGCCCGTGCCCTCCAATAAATAGCCTGTAGCCCCTGCCCCCCAGTGTTTAACCAGCAGCCCCTGCACCCCAGTATATAACCTACACCCCAGTATGTAGCCTGCAGCCCCTGCCCTCCAGTATATAGCCAGCAGCTCCTGCCCCCAGGATATAGCCTGCAGCCACTGCCCCTAATACATAGCTTGCAGCCCTTGCCCCCCAGTATATAGCCTGCAGCTCCTGTCCCCCAGTATATAGCCTGCAGCCCCTGCCCCCCCGTGTGTAACCTGTAGCCCCTGCCCCCAGTATATAACCTGTATCCCATGCCCCCAGTATATAGCCTGCAGCCCCTGCCCCCAAGTATATAACTTGCAGCCCCTGCCCCCCAGTATATAGCCAGCAGGCCCTGCCCCCCATTAAATATCCAGCATGCAGCCCCTGCCCCCAATTTATAGTCAGCAACCCCTGCCCTCCAGTTTATAGCCAGCAGCCCCTGCCCCTAGTATATAGCTAGCAGCCCTTGCCCCCCCAGTATATAACCTGTAGCCCCTGCCGCCATGTATAGCCTGGAGCCCCTGCCCCCACCCCCCAGTATTTAGCCTGGAGCCCCTGCCCCTCCCCAGCCTTCAGCTCCTGGTCCCAGTATATAGCCTGCAGCCCCTGCCTCCAAATGTGTAACCTGCAGATCCTGCCCCCAGTATATAGCCTGCAGCCACTGCTCCCCTGTATGTAGCCTCTAGCCCCTGCTCCGAGGTGTATAACCTGCAGCTCCTGTGCCCAGTATATAGCCAGCAGCCCTTGCGCTCCATATGTAGCCTGTAGCCCCTGCCCTCCAGTATACTGCAGTCCCTACCCCCAGTATATAGCCTACAGCCCCTGCCCTCATTATATTGCCAGAAGCCCTTCCCCCAGTATATATCCACTACCCCTTGCCCTCAGAATATAGCCAGCAGTCCCTGACCCCAGTTTATAGCCAGCAGCCTCTGCCCCCATTATATAGCCTGCAGCCTCTGCCCTAAGTATATATGGCTATTAGCGCCTGCCCCCTCAGTATATAACATGCAGCCCCTGCCCCTTCAGTATATAGCATGCAGTCCCTGTCCCCCAGTATATACCGTGCATCCCCTGCCCCCCAGTATATAGCCTGCAGATGGCTCAAAAACAGTGGGTGCTCACATTCCAATAATGTCAGGGTACTGCTGCTGTATTGTATCTGTCTGCTTATAGAAAAAGACGGTTAAAAAATAAATAATTGGAAAAAAAATTATGTGGGGTCCCCAGCCAGATACGATACAGCAGCAGCACCCTGACATTACAGGGGTTTGAGTGCCCACTGTTTTTGGGCCATCACAGCCCAATAATACCAACCTGCAGCTGCCCCAGTACCTGATCATCTATAGAGGGTACTGTACCCCGCTCCTCCTAGTACCACTGGTGGTTGTGGGTTCCAATGTAATGATAAGGAGCTTAGTGTTAGCCTATTTATTGACTAGGGGGAGGGGGGGCAAAAGCTTGTGTGAAGAGCCCATGATATTGCCATCTGTGTTACCGGAGAGAGTCAGTCATGCGTGCATGCGGACTGCAGTTCATGACGTCCCCTAAGGGTAACGGACCCCATAGTACGGCTGCTTCGGCTGTAGTTACTCCCCTGGCCCATGGCATTGGCATTGGTCAGCTGTATCGGGCTCCCAGCATGTGTGCCATTCTCATCCCACAAATATAATGTGACCCTATCTGTACAAAGCTGGTTGTACTACGTTTCTATTGAATACCCCAAACCAGAATATTTGGTTTTACTTATTTATATTGGCAGGAGTATTACAGGGAGTTAGCTATTCGGATCTTACAGACGAAATAGTGGTTTTCCATCTCGCTTGGAAAGCTGAGACAGACACTTCAGCAGAGTAAGGACATTTTCCAGATCGGAGCTCGGCACAGCGCAGTAAGCGATCTTCTTCAGGTTTTCGGGGTCACATAAGCTGTGCATTTCGGTAGAGTCTGAGGGTGGATGCTGCTTCATGATCCCATACGCGTTGACCATTTTCTCCGAGAAGGTTGGATGGATGGCCATGTCATAACCATACTGCTTAAGCGTTTTCATGATCTCATCATATCTCTGCATCATGGAGGTCCGCTTCTTCTCGTCAACATTTCCTGTCGCAGGATCAGTAGCTGCCTGATAAAAATGTTGTACAGTGAGAGGAACATTCATGTGGTGGCCAAGAAGAAGTAATATATGTTTCACTATAGTGATTAGTAGCTGCCCATTGTGAGAAGAACCACGTCAAACATCTCCTCAACATCTCAGGTGCTTGGACCATCATCAATGAGACTCAGAGGTCAGGCATTAGGGTTACCTATAGTCCAGGTATGTGATGGTGGAATGAAGAATTCTTCTGTGATTACTATAATCTAAGAATATTGAGAAGCAGAGGGACTTGTACATAGGGAATGAGGAACATATCATTAAATAAGTTCTGCTTTTATAGACTCTTATCCATGGGGATAAGTGTCTGATTTCTGGGACTCCCAGCGATCAAGAGAATTCCTCAAAATGTCTCTTACAGATCTTTCTACGCCCTGACAACTTAAAGCTCCCATCAAGCCCGAAAGTGTCAACCCCCATCGGGACCTGTTGTGGCCAATACCTAATGGGGCAGATTTACTTACCCGGTCCATTCACGATCCAGCGGCGGGTTCTCCGACGCTGATTCGGGTCTGGCCGGGATTCACTAAGGTAGTGCACCCGATGTCCACCAGGTGTTGCTGCTGAGCTGAAGTCCACTGGAGTTCACCGAAGTTCACTATCCTATGCTGGGTGCAGGTAAGTGCGTGTGAAGCGACACGCCGTGTGAAGCAGCGTTTTTTCCGAATCCGCCGGGTATTCCGACGGCCACGCCACCCTATTTCCATCGCATGCATGCCGGCGCCGATGCGCCACAATCTGATCGCGTGCGCCAAAAACCCGGGGCAATTAAGAGAAAATGGCGCAAATCAGTAATATTTGGGAAACCCGACGGAAAAACGCGATTCGGGCCCTTAGTAAATGACCCCCAATGTGTTTTACATCACCAGGGCCCACAGACTTTCTGCATTGGGCTTGTGACCACCAACATTTTCACCTACACTGGAACCCAGAGACGGAGCATCATATCTAAACCAGTTTTGTATGTTTTGTATGGAATTTGAAACTATTTCGTTTGTCTCCTCAATATTACCTCTATGATCTTCTGTGGGATGTTGGCTACAGATACCCCGTACAGTCTTGTGTGATCCGGAAAGATAAACGTCAGTATTCTGCGATCCAGCTGAAAGGCCATCTCCCCTATGATATGCTGCATGAGATAGAGCTGTTTGGAACCTGCGGAAGACAAAGTTAGAAAGTTACCACCATATACAGGACTCCTAGACC
This sequence comes from Engystomops pustulosus, assembly GCA_019512145.1. Classification (NCBI taxonomy): domain Eukaryota; kingdom Metazoa; phylum Chordata; class Amphibia; order Anura; family Leptodactylidae; genus Engystomops; species Engystomops pustulosus. The sequence continues at coordinate 5,942 of WNYA01001162.1, forward strand.
TCTCACATGTTACCCAACTCACACCTCAAAGAGTACAAATTTTATTTTTTGCAAATTTTTTGTAAATCCAAGTTTTGGAAGTGATCTAAATGGGTAATTTAAGCATTCTAATGCTTAATATCCCCTGTGGTGGCGCTGCAGGAAGATGTAGAGGTTTTATAAAGAGGCTTATACAGTATAGAGTAGAAACCAGAGGTTTACATACACTATATAAAAAGACACATATGAATGTTTTTCTCACTATCTGAAATGAAATAAAAAAAAACATTCTTGTTTTTGGACAATTAGAATTATAAAAAAGCAGAAGAATTTTAAGGTATTTTTATTACTTTCTGCAAAGTAAAAAGTTTACATACATCAAATTACTATGTAAATTTTGAAACATTTGAGGCACCCATATCATGATTTCATGTCTTTGATTTCTGAATACATCAGCCAAGATATCTGGAATAGAAATGCGGACTTGCACAAGTCTTGTTCAGCCTTAGGTACAATTTCCAGAAACCTGATAGTGCCTTCATTAATCTGTCACAAGGAATATGCAGAGGGAGGAAAGTGCTAAAGCAAGATGGGGGGAAGGGTGCACACACCTGTGAAGTTCCAAGCACTAGGGGCTCTGGTAACACCCCAGAAACTTCTGTGTCCATTAGCATCATTTTTAAAAGTTGATTTTAGAAGGGAGGAGGCCATGATATAAAAAGATTACCAAGTCACGGTCCTAGATCTATGAGTACTGCTCCTGGTTATCATGATGATTTTGATGGTAGATATTAGTATAAAGACAATGGTCCAAATACTAATGAAATGTATGTAAACTTTGACTTGCAGCGATCCTACTGCCTTAAAAAATCCAGCTCTCATGTTTTCTGGATTGCCCAATATAATAATTTTGGAATCTTAATTGACCCTAAAACAGGAAAGGGTTATTCTGATGTCATGTGAGGAAACATACTTTGTGTGTCTCTTTATACCGCTCATGTAACTTCTGGTTTCACTATCTGTAGTTTATACAGATCACAATAATAGTCGTCTTTTTACAATGTATGTTGTATATAGGGTTACAATATAGAGATGTATACAATATAGGAAGCTATATGTAGGGTAGCAATATAGAGGTGGTATACTATATCAAGCTAATTAAGGGTACATATAAAGGTTTTTATTGTACGAATTCCTCGTACAATACGGTTAAAATGTGTGTAACAATATAGAAACACTTATAATACTGTATAGATTATGGGACAGATTTATTTACCCGGTCCTGTCGCCATCCAGCGGCTGGTTCTCTGTCGAGGACTTGGGTCTTCCGGCGCACTAAGGTAGTGCGCCCGATGTCCACCAGGTGTCACTGCTGCGTTGAAGTCCGTCGGAGTTCACTGGAGTTCACCATCCGTTGCTGGGTGCAGGTAAGCGGTAATTTTAGGGAAACCCGACGTAAAATAGTGATTCGGGCCCTTAGTAAATGACCCCCTATATGTAGTGTACAATATAGAAACACTTATAATGTAGATTATATGTAGTGTACAAGTTTTTTTTCAATAAACGCTTGGGGCACATTTACTAAGGGTCCGAACGCCGCACTTTCGTCGGGTTTCTTGATTATTTCCGTTTTGCAGGGAATTGCCCCAGGTTTTTGGTGCATGCGATCAAATTGTGCCGCATCGGCGCCGGCTTGCATGCGACGGAAATCGGGGACTGTGGCTGTCGGACAACCTGGCGGATTCGGACAAACCTCGGAATTTAAAAACGGAATTGTGTAGCAAGATCAAGCACTCACATGCACCAGGAGGAAGAAGGTGAACTCCGGCGGACCTCAGCGCAGAAGCAACGGATGCAGGAACACGGGTGCACGAGCTAAGTGAATCACAGCAGACCCGAATCCTCGTCGGACAACGCACCGCGGGATCGCGACTGGACCAGGTAAGTAAATTTGCCCCATTGTGTACAATTCTTTTCTTGATACCTCATACATTGTGTGCAATGTGGAAGTCACACAGAATCACATGGTGTACAATACAGAGGATTTACAATATATCCCAATGTACTATATAGAAGTCACTTACTTTGAGGGGAGTGCACTCCTATTTCTTTGCCCTTTTCTGCATACAGGAAGGGGACGATAAGAAAGATGGAAATAATTAAAATTATAATTCGATTAATTTGATTGATTTTACCCTTGATACAATAACAAGTAACAATAAATTGTCCATGCTGTATAATAGATAACACTAGAGGTTGGACGGCACGTATCACCTAGTGCCGTGATGGCGAACCTTTTAGAGACCGAGTGCCCAACTTCAACCAAAATCCACTTTTTTACCGTGAAGTGCCAACATGGAATTTTATACAGTAACTTATTGCTCCCTGTTCTTCCACATCTTTCAATTGTATCGGCCCCCTCAGGCCAACAGTACAGTTGACTGCAGGAAGATTCAGTGTTTGGTGAACTCTGATGGCCTAAGTGTCCTCAGAAAGGGATCTGAGTGCCACTTCTGGCACCCGTGCCATAGGTTCGCCACCACTGGCCTATTGGCTCCAATACATCCCTGACATCAGCAGTGGGGTTAAGAGATTGGGGCTCATTTACTAAGGGCTCCACGGGCGCACTTTCGTCGGGTTTCCCGATTTTTTTCCGTTTTGCGCCGAATTCCGCAGGGATTTTGGTGCACGTGATCGGATTTTGCCATCGCAGAAATCGGGGGCGACAGATTCGGAAAAACCGCGGAATTTAAAAAACGAATTGTGAATTAATCACTCACATGCACCGAGAATAGGTTGGTGAACTCCAGCGGACCTCGGCGGACTTCCGCGCAGCAGCGACACCTGGTGGACATCGGGCGCACGACCTTAGTGAATCGTCGGAAGACCCGAATCCTCGTCTGAGAAAGCGCCGCTGAATCACGACAGGACCGGGTAAGTAAATCTGCCCCATAGAGTCGGGGTGATATTTTAAAGTCTGAGATCTGAAATGTAAAATCTATGCCAACATCCTAGTTATGTCCTATTGATAATATTGGGTTCTTAAAGGGGTTGGCCATGTTTCCTCATGTTTTGTACAACGTGTGTAAGTAATAGTCCAGTCTAGTAATAGTTCTGCACCTGCCTCCCGTCTTTTACTTCATCAGCCAAACATTCCCGTCCATATAATGGACGCAGATTTGTTCATGAACAGCCAGTTAGAGATCACATGACCCAAGCTCTGCGGCCATTTTGTGGCCAGGAATGTCTGACTGATGAGGTAAACAACAGGAGGCTTCACCCTACTTATCAATGACCTAATATCCTGCCCCCCACACTTACACACACATGAGGTACATGAGGTAAAGTGGCCAACCCCTTTAAGACCCTAGTATGTTCATGACCTCCACATACTCATCTTTTCTTTTGATATTCTTTTTATTAGACGTAAACACTGAAACATACACCCTTAGGCCTCATTCACACTGCCGCATGCGAGACGCATATACGGCCGATATACGTTCCCCATAGACGGCAATGGGCGCATGGCGCCCTATGGGAGCAGAACGGTGCTGCACATGTGCGGCACCATACCGCTCCGTACCCCGTGAAAAGATAAGACATGTCCTATCTTTACACGGCACACAGCGCCGTGCGCCATATATCCCTAACATAGCACAGCGGGCACACGGCAGCGCTCACCTCCTCCCCTCTCCCCGCGTGCTGCCTTGTGCCCGCTGTGCTATGGTAGGGCGGGCAATGAAAGTGTGCATGTAGCCTTAGTAGTAGTATATTATATGAATCCTGGCCATGTTTTTTAATGTACATCTTTTCTTACCCGTCCCTGTGCCAGGGCTGTCATTTTGTTTTGCACCTTCTGTTTCGTCCTTCTGAGCACTATCCAACCTGGAGTTCTTGGAAGGTCTTGTTCGCTTGGTGTCGCTATCCTCATCTTCCTCGTCCAGTTTGAGGTCTGTCATATGACGCTGTATCTCCTCTGGATTGCTGTGTAATTTTTCCAGGTTGGTTCTCAGATCCACATTTTCCTGTAGTAGAACTAACATCCTCCTAAGTTCCCTATTCTGAACCAGTAATTCTACATTTTCGCCCTTGATGACTTCTGTCTGGGGGGCGATGGTCAGATCCATTCTTTCTGGTTTTAGGAAACCTTGCGTCTGGGTGGATGATGGCTGCTGTCACTACGGAGACAATGAGAATCAAGGTACAACACAGAGCAGCGCTTTATGACATCACCCTCTTCTACGTAGGTCAAAGGATGTTGTGTAGGTTTTACAAGATGTCTGAATAAGACATAGCAGTTTACAGATAGGCCTGATACATTATGAGGAGGTTACGTGAATAATAATGAACCAATACAATGGGGCACATTTACTAAGGGTCCATCGGATGCATTTCCGTCGGGTTTTGCGATTTTTTCCTATTTGCGCTGAATTACCCTGGGTTTTTGGCGCTCGCGATCGGATTGTGACGCATCGGCACCGGCTTTCATGCGACACAAATTGGGGGAGTGGCCATCGGACAACCCGACTGTTTGGGACAAACTGCAGAAATTAAAAATCAAATTGTGTCGCAAGATCAGCACTGGGAAGAAGATGGTGAACTCCGGCGGACCTCAGCGGGGGAAGCGACACATGCAGGAAATTGGACGCACGATCTTAGTGAATCGTAGCAGCTCCGAATCCTCGTCAGACATTCCGGATCGGCGGCATCAACGGGACGGGTAAGTAAATGTGCCCCATTATGTTTTCAGCAGGTTGCTATATCCTAAGATTGTGGAACCTACAGTAATTTAGTATAATATCTAGTCATAAAATACACCAGATTTACCAACATGGAGGATGCTGACTGATAAGTCTTCACGTGTCTATAGCAACCAATCAGGGATCAGCTTTCACTTCCTAGACAACATTGAAAAAATGTAATCTGAGATCTAATTGGTTGCTATAGGCACAATGACAGTTTACAGTTAGGCCTGATACATTATGAGGAGTTTACATGAATAATAATAAACTAATATGATATGCATAGCTCCCAACTTTTCCAGATGAGTAAGAGGGACAAAAAGGCGCCGTGACTTTACACGCCACCGTCAAAGATCTGTTACAATGTGCCAGATCATGTGCAAAATCCCCATATTCTACTATACTGTAGTAATAGCAGAACACGGTAGGATCAACCAGGCAACCTGAAGTTTAAGTGCCATAGGGGTCTAAAAAAATTATATAAATCATAAAACATGTAAGGTATCGTCGCTTCTTAATACAGGCAGTCCCCGGGTTACATACAAGATAGGGTCTGTAGGTTTGTTCTTAAGTTGAGTTTGTATGTAAGTCGGAACTGTATATTTTATCATTGTAATCCCAGCCAGAACTTTTTTGGTCTTTGTGACAATTGGATTTTAAAAATGTTGGGTTGTCATAAGAATCAATATTAACACTACAGCTTCATTACAGACACATTTTATAACTGTTATAGCTGATTATTGTAGCCTAGGACTAAAGTACAGTAAATTACCAATATCCAGGGGTCCGTTTGTAACTAGGGGTCGTATGTAAGTCGAGTGTTCTTAAGTAGGGGACTGCCTGTAGTCCCAATTTATCAATATTAAAAACAGAATATTCCCGTCGGGGGAACCCTGTAATGGAAAATAGCCCCAAAATGTTTGAAACACAACTTTTTTGCAAGACATAAAAATTTGAATTAAAAGCGATGAAAAGGTTGCTCAGTCCCAAAAATGGTATTAATGTAAACGTCATCTAATACCGCAAAAAGGACACTTTAAACAGCTAAATAAAAGTTATTGGTCTCAGAATATAGTAAAATGAAGAATTTTTTTCTGTACAAAAATATTCGCAATAAAAATGACTTTATAATCTTTGCAAATAGTGCTGGAGGCGCTCAGGTCACCCTCTTCTACGTAGGTCAAAGGATGTTGTGTAGGTTTTACAAGATGTCTGAATAAGACATAGCAGTTTACAGATAGGCCTGATACATTATGAGGAGGTTACGTGAATAATAATGAACTAATACAATGGGGCACATTTACTAAGGGTCCATCGGAAGCATTTCCGTCGGGTTTTGTGATTTTTTCCTATTTGCGCTGAATTGCCCTGGGTTTTTGGCGCTCGCGATCGGATTGTGACGCATCGGCACCCCAAATCTGGGGAGTGGCCGTCGGACAACCCGACTGATTGGGACAAACTGCAGAAATTAAAAATCAAATTGTGTCGCAAGATCAGCACTGGGAAGAAGATGGTGAACTCCGGCGGACCTCAGCGGGGGAAGCGACACATGCAGGAAATTGGACGCACGATCTTAGTGAATCGCAGCAGCTCCGAATCCTCGTCAGACATTCCGGATCGGCGGCATCAACGGGACGGGTAAGTAAATGTGCCCCAATATGTTTTCAGCAGGTTGCTATATCCTAAGATTGTGGAACCTACAGTAATTTAGTATAATATCTAGTCTTAAAAAACACCAGATTTACCAACATGGAGGATGCTGACTGATAAGTCTCCACGTGTCTATAGCAACCAATCAGGGATCAGCTTTCACTTCCTAGACAACATAGAAAAAATGTAATCTGAGATCTAATTGGTTGCTATAGGCACAATGACAGTTTACAGTTAGGCCTGATACATTATGAGGAGGTTACATGAATAATAATAAACTAATATGATATGCATACCTCCCAACTTTTCCAGATGAGTAAGAGGGACAAAAAGGCGCCGCGACTTTACACGCCACCGTCAAAGCTGCTGGTGGCATGTAACAGCCGGGGTGCATGATCTCACCAAGGAGCAATGGGGGTCTTTAGACCGCAGGAGTTGTCATTTCTGAAGATCTGTTACAATGTGCCAGATCATGTGCAAAATCCCCATATTCTACTATACTGTAGTAATAGCAGAATACGGTAGGATCAACCAGGCAACCTAAAGTTTAAGTGCCATAGGGGTCTAAAAAAAATTTATAAATCATAAAACATGTAAGGTATCGTCGCTTCTTAATAGTCCCAATTTATCAATATTAAAAACCGAATATTCCCGTCGGGGGAACCCTGTAATGGAAAATAGCCCCAAAATGTTTGAAACACCACTTTTTTTGCAAGACATAAAAATTTGAATTAAAAGCGATGAAAAGGTTGCTCAGTCCCAAAAATGGTATTACTGTAAACGTCATCTAATACCGCAAAAAGGACACTTTAAACAGCTAAATAAAAGTTATTGGTCTCAGAATATAGTAAAATGAAGAATTTTTTTCTGTACAAATGATTTTAAAGGACATCTATCACCATTTTTTGGGTTTTATACTGTCCTCTAACTAATGCTCGTTACCTGTAGGGGATGTTCTCGCTTTTTTCTGCTAGTCTCTCGGCTCCTGCATCGCAGTAAAAATGACTTTATAATCTTTGCAAATAGTGCTGGAGGCGCTCAGGGTGACGTCACCGCGCTCCTCGGCTCAGGTAAGTATAATTTTTCCCCGCTGTGCTCACTGCTCATATTGCTGTTTAACCCCACCAACAATGTATAGTTATGTACAGGCGGTCCCCTACTTCAGAACACTCGACTTACATACGACCCCTAGTTACAAACGGACCTCTGTATATTGGTAATTTATTGTACTTTAGCCTTAGGCTACAATAATCAGCTATAACAGTTATCACTGGTGTCTGTAATAAAGCTTTAGTGTTAATCTTTATTCTTCTGACAACCCAACATTTTTAAAAGCCATTTGTCACAGAGACCAAAAAAGTTCTGGCTGGGATTACAATGATAAAATATACAGTTCCGACTTACATACAAATTCAACTTAAGAACAAACCTACAGACCCTATCTTGTATGTAACCCGGGGACTGCCTGTATATAATTGGGGGGCATATTCCACTCCCCCAAGACGAGTATGTCCCCCCCTAAAGAACAAGCATGTCCCCCCCTAGACAATGAACATGTCCCCCCTAGACAATGAGCATGTCCCCCCTAGACAATGAGAATGTCCCCCCTAGACAATGAGCGTGTCCCCCTTTGTGGCTGCGTGCCCTTTTTTTTTGTGTGTGTGTTTTTTTTTGTCTTCCAGGACCGCATCTGCTGTGGACTTCGGATTTGAAGGATTACGTCGATGACCAACATTTCTAACAAATAAAATGGTCATTGAGGGTGTGTCTGCATTTTTGTTCAATAAAATTTTCTATTTGTTAAAAACGGTGTGATTTTTTTTGCAACACTCTTCATAGTTTTCCACAGTAATAGTGCTGGCTAGATAACGGTGCTCATTACTAAGGGCTGGCCTTAGTGTTTGCTTTAATTTTTTTAGCAAATTCACACTAATGCTCATACCATTACGCCAGTACCCACCACCACCAGGGGTGCCGGGAAGAGCCGGGTACAAACCAGTACCTGACCCTCTATAGATGGTCAGGTAGTGGGGCGGCTGCAGGCTGTTATTGTTCTGCTGGAATAGCCCCCTAACAGTGGCCTATCCCAGCTCAGTAATTGCAGGCTGCTTCTTTTTTTATTAAATTCATTCAAAAATAGCATATGACAATTAAAATCAATTTTAAAAAGTGCATTGGTATATTTGAGAACTCAAGTGGACATCACACCAAGTCAGTGGGGGTCATTTACTAAGGGCCCGATTCGCGTTTTCCCGACGTGTTACCCGAATATTTCCGATTTGCGACAATTTTCCCTGTATTGCCCCGGGTTTTTGGCGCACGCGATCGGATTGTGGCGCATCGGCGCCGGCATGCACGCGATGGAAATTGGGGGCGTGGCCGTACAAAAACCCAACGGATTCGGAGAAACCGCTGCATTTAAAAAAGAAGTGTCGCGGGACACGCACTTACCTTCACCAAGTATAGGACCGTGCATTCCAGCGGGCCTCGGCGGACTTCAGCGCAGCAGCTACACCTGGTGGACGTCGGAGGAACTGCCTTAGTGAATCGCCGGAAGACCCGAATCCACCGCAGAGAACGCACCGCTGGATCGCGAATGGACCGGGCAAGTAAATCTGCCCCAGTGAGTTCACATAATTGCAAAAAACTGTACATGGTAGTGTCCCCACCCCCATGTATGAAATAAAGCAATAGGTATCTAGAACCAAAACATAAACCATGTGTAAGCAAACACTAGAGATGAGCGAACATACTCGTCCGAGCTTGATGCTCGTTCGAGCATTAGCGTACTCGAAACTGCTCGTTGCTCGGACGAATACTTCGCCCTGAAAACGCAAAAAAACGCGAACAAAAATGAAACAAAAACGCAGCAAAAACGTCAGTTTTTCACGCATTGCACCCTGACGTGAAACGCAACGCTAGTGTGCAAGAGGCCTAAGGGTCCGCGGACCGCATTTCTGTCTGGTTTCCCGACTATTTCCGATTCGGGCTGCATTTTACAGGGGTTTTTGGCGAATGCGAATGGCTTTTTGGCGCAATCGCGCCGACTTTCATGCGACACAAATTAGAGGGCGTGGCCATTGGACAACCCAACTGATTGGGACAGAGAGGGGGATTTAAAATTCAAATTGTGTCATAAGACATGCACTCACATATATCGGGAAAAAGACGGTGAACTGCGGCGGACCTCAGCGGGGAAGCGACACATGCAGAATATCAGGCGCCCAATCTTGGTGAAAGTAAATGTGCCCCAATGTCTCCAAATCAAAGGAGGGATGATGGCTAATAAACTCAAATATCCAATGTACCTCAGGTTACAATAATTAAAACAATTTGCCAACAATTTTATTCAGTGCCTTATACCTGTTCTGCACCAACCATCTTGACAGATAGGAAAGCTACAGCTGGGGCAGGGGCCAAATTGGAGTTACATGGTTTGGGTGCTTATGGTCTTTGCCATGAACCCCTTTGGGATTCCCTGTTAAATTAATAAAGTTGTTTTTTAGCACTGGCCTGTGACACTGTCTTTGGGGAAACTGACTAAACTTTCATGTGAACTTTTCACATACATAGCTATAAACTGAGGCAGGGTCTGGCTATATACTGGGGATGGGACTGGCTATATACTAGGGCCATGGGCAGGCTATATATTTGGGGCTGGTTGACTATATATTGAGGGCATGGGCTGGCTGACTATATACTGGAGGGAATGGGCTGGCTATATACAAGATGGCTATATACTGGGTCAGGGGATGGCTATATATTGGGGGGCATGGGTTGGCTGGCAATATACTGGGGGGCAGAGGGCTGTCTATATACTGGGGGGCAGGTTGGCTATATACTGTGGGCTGGCTGGCAATGTACTAGGGGTCTGGCTGGCTTTATAACTGGGGGCAGGGGGCTGGCACAAATGCATTTTCCATCCTAGGCTTTTACTCAAGTATATATGGTATCTTAAGAGGACCTGTCACCCTTGAAAATGGCACTAGGAGCTGCTTACTAAAGTAAACAGCTCCCAGTGCTATAACAGTCCCAGCAGTGTTACACTGTTAGTGTTATCGTAAGCCTCCACTAATGCTAGCTGACAGTGCCACGCTGTACACTAGAAACACAGAACCGCTATCAAAACAGTCCAGTGTATTCATGAGGGGGCGGGATTAGGAGCGGCATGCCGCTCAGCAGTCACCACCGGCCTATGCCTGGAGAATGGTCCGGCGTTTCAAGTGTACACCGCGGTAGTGTCTGGTAGGTTTTTGATAACGCTAGCACTGTAACACTGCTGAGACTGTAGTAGCACTAGGGAGCTGCTTACTTCAGTAAGCAGCTCCTAGTGCCCTTTTTAAGGGTGACGGGTCCTTTTTAAGTTTTCAGTCAATTTAATAAACCAAACTGTTCACTTCCATGGCTGCAATGTTACAAATATCAGTTTGTAAACTTAGAGTCCATCATACTAAGTGAATACTGCATAAATTTTACTTGCATTTCCTTGCCTCCTTGTTCATGACTGACATGTCTCACTGCTAGGGCATGCTGCGGTGTGAAACATTGAGAGAGAGCTTATTGGGTACTTTTGTGTCATCCAAGGTCCTGTTACTTTTATGGATATGACTATATCTTCTGGTTAAAGTTATTGACCTCCAAGACAACAACATCTCCAACACAGCTTTTAAGAGCGTAGTGTAGTCATATACCAATTTGTCTCTCCCCGGAGCAGGGAGAGAAGGGGGTTTGAGTAGGGCTTGTTGACACTGGAGACTTGATCTGAGACTGCTGTGAATCTGAAAGTGAAATTGTTAAATTGTTTCCTGCTGCTGAGATTGGAAAAGAGTTTGGTGGTCTTGTTACTTTCTGTGTGTGGCTAAGGCACTGCCTTGGAGGTTGAAGTGGTGATAAAGTGATAAGCCAGTGTGTCTAGGTGATCAGACATTTACATTTAAAAGGACAGTAGTATATCTACAGTGCCCTTTTTGGTGACGGTTAGTCAAGACATTAGCCAAGACTGATGGGACTATAGACATTCTGGGTATGATTAATTGGGGCTTACAGGTTGATTAGTTGTATTAGTCATGAATAGAGATGAGCGAACATACTCGTCCGAGCTTGATGCTCGTTCGAGCATTAGCGTACTCGAAACTTCTCGTTGCTCGGACGAACACTTCGCCCGCTCGAGAAAAATGCTTCTCCCGCCGTTTTGCTTTTTGGCGGCCAGAAACAGAGCCAATCACAAGCCAGGAGACTCTGCACTCCACCCAGCATGACGTGGTACCCTTACACGTCGATAGCAGTGGTTGGCTGGCCAGATCAGGTGACCCTGGAATAGACTAGCCACCTCAAACACCGAAGTGGGACAATTTATTAGGGGTTTGATTAGAATATGGCAGAGTCTGCTGATTTTTTTTTTTTTTTTTACCTTTATTTCATTTAAACAGAGCCAATCACAAGCCAGGAGACTCTGCACTCCACCCAGCATGACGTGGTACCCTTACACGTCGATAGCAGTGGTTGGCTGGCCAGATCAGGTGACCCTGGAATAGACTAGCCACTGCCTGCGCTGCTCGGATCATTCTGTGTCTGGATGCCGCTAGGGAGAGAGCTGCTGCTGGTCAGGGAAAGCGTTAGGCTGTTCTATTAGAATAGTGTTAGGCAGGAGTCAGGAGACTCTGCACTCCACCCAGCATGACGTGGTACCCTTACACGTGGATAGCAGTGGTTGGCTGGCCAGATCAGGTGACCCTGGGATAGACTAGCCCCTGCCCGCGCTGCTCGGATCATTCTCTGTCTGGATGCCGCTAGGGAGAGAGCTGCTGCTGGTCAGGGAAAGCGTTAGGGTGTTCTATTAGAATAGTGTTAGGCAGGAGTGATTCTACAAGAACCCAACAGCCCTTCTTAGGGCTACAATAACGTTATACTTTTTTTTTTTTTGTTTGCTTGTGGCTGGGCTTGCTGGCACTAGTAGTGCAGCTAGTACCATATTGTGAGGAATTTGCAGGGGGACTTGCTACCGTTGTGTTTAGCTCTTAGTGACACACATATCCACCTCAAACACCATAAATGTATCTTGTGATAGACGTGGGTTTCCACCCGTACCCCATATGTCAGTGATGGTGAACCTTTTAGAGACCGAGTGCCCCAACTTGTACCCCAAACCTAATTACTTACGCAAGTGCCAGTACGGCAATTTAACCAGAAAAACTGACAGTGTTTTAAATCAATTTACAACAGACTGCCTGAGTCGATTCCAGGTCCTATCACACACTAAACTCCACTTTTACAGACAAAACCATTTTACATCACATAAAGAAAAGAGTAAAAAAGTTTAGCAAAATGTCACGTGCAGGTCCTCAAAATGGTATCAATGAAAACAACGGCCTCATTACAGCAAAAAAAAACCACACCGTCCCCCCAGCTCGTGCACTAAATTATTAGCGTCCACAAGATGTCGAAACCTATTTTCTTTTTCGTACAACTGTTTTTATAATTATTGAAAAGTATTAAAACACCATAACCTACAAATCTGGTATCACTCTGCGATAGACGGCACCAAAGAATAAAGGAGACACATGATTTGGAGCGCACCGCGAAAGTATTAAATCTACAGCTTCCCAGTAAAACACACGACATGGAATAATAAAAGAGAAGTAAAATATTTACTCAAAAAATAGCCCTCACAGCGCTCAGGTATAGAATATATAAAGCCATATCAATACATATAATATAATGTTGGGCTATTATCATAAATACAATACATATAAATACATATGTACATCTCGTGGTTGTCCAAGGTGGCGCCATTGGTCAGAAGTTTCCGTGTCTGTTGGTTCCGTGGGGGGGGGGGGGGGGGGTCAGTAGGATAGATGGGCAGAAGGTGGTCGGCCAGAGTTTAGGGCTGGGGGGGGGGGGGGGGTCGTCGGGGGGGGGGGGGTGTGGGGGGGGGGGGGGGGGAGGGGGTGGCGGGGTGGGGGGGGGGGGGGTGTGGCGGGGGGGGGGGGGGGGGGGAAATGACCGCATCTGGAGTTTCGGGGCAGTGGGGTTATGCCGCATGCGTTCCAGGGAGGGTGATGGGGGGCATGTGACTGGAGTTGAGGGGGGGGGGGGTATGAGAGGGGCCGTTAAATATTGGTGGCAGGCAAATTGCAGTAGTGGGTGAAGTGGTGGGCTGGAGTTTGGGTGGTGGGGTGATTAGTGGTGCCATTGCGGCAGAAGTGCGGGCTGGTGGATTACTGCGCGGGGGTTTGTGGTAGCAGGCGCGGTGATTTTCGGGCCGGTTGCTTAGATGAGGGGCGGGAGCGGGCAGGAAATCAGCCTCCTGCTTATCAATTGTTTCCCCCCGTGGATGGCGCAGAATAAAAAAAAAAAATAAACCACGCAGACTCCACGTTCCCCGGCTGATCACTGCCGCACACGCAGGATTAATGGTTCCCCAGCGCTGGCGCGTAATGACAGTCATTGCCGTCATGCCAGCGCTTGGTGACGCTATTATCGTTCTGTGCGCTGGGGCCAAGGTGATCAGAGTGACAGAGCAGGCCAGTGTCAGAGCCCCGCTCTGTCATGGCTGTTAGCAGTATCCGGACGCGGCAGCTCCGATCAGCTACAGTCATGAAGAACCAGGTGTCGGACAGTGGTTGCCGCACCTGGCAGTGCGTTGGGATCGATTGGGGCGCGTGCCAGCAGTGAGGGCCTCTGCGTGCTCTCTCCTTGCACGCGTGCCATAGGTTTCGCCACCCCCCGGTGCTGCCCCCGATCATTGTAGGTGTAAACGGCTGTATGTGGGCGCTGAATGAAAGCAGTGACATTAGAGCAGATGTACAGGCCTATAAAAAGTAGTATTTCTGGGAAATCTAACTATTATATATCTACCATTCTCCTCGAATATAAGCTTAAGTTTTCCAGCACAAAATTTGGCTGAAAACCCAAACTCGCCTTATCCTTGATCAAAAATATTAGGTTTTACCAGTTTCTATGGTAAAATTTCGGAAATGGGCCCAGTCAGCTAAACTTTGGTCCTGACTTAATACTCGACTATATTTCAGTTATATATACACACATTGTGGATATACTCTTGTATAGAAATTCATTGGAGGGGGGCCTTATTCTCTATATTCTTTCAATTTTATTAACTATTTCAAGGTGGATACAAGATAATCATACATTTTTATTTTTGGGCTTATTAGCACTTTTCTTTTTTTGGTGCTCCCATAACATAAAAAGAATTTTTATATTTATTCTCATTTCTCTGTTTAGTCTCTGTTTTACTATGATTTAATGACAAAACCAATCATTGGAGAAAAATAACATTTGTGTTAGCAGTTATAACTTCTTTCTTATTTTTTTTTGACAGAGCGGGTTTGGGGCTTATTTTTTGAGAACGTTTTTCGTTTCAGTGTAATCTTTGGGCACAAAGTCTTTTTGTGCATGATTTTTTTAGAGGATCCCTTTAGGGTAATTTATAGAAAAATCATATATTTTTGAGAAATTTTGGTGATACCAATATGATGTGTTTTTTTTAAAAAAAATATTTTATTGTATTTGTCACAAATTCAAATTCAACGGAAATATAGTGTATAAGGGAACTTTTTATTTACTTTTTATTATGAAAATGTTTTAAACTTTATTTTTTTCTTAAAGACTTTGAGCTTGAATGTTTGTTGAACAACAACACCCTTTCCCGCAGCCAGTTACATTAGATACATTTGCGGCCGGCTGTCCTGTGGTTCCGTCAGTATACCCCCGCCGGCGCCAGTGGATTCCATTGGCACCAGCGACATTGCTGTGGGGTCCAATGGGTGTAAACAGGTTCTGGAGCATGCTCCCTACTGCATCTACTTAACACTGTTCCGTTCTCAGGTATTAGTAGTGCCAGTTATCCTGCCCAACTCGCCACCACCAGCATGAAAGTAAATGTGTCCTAAATGCTTCATCTGTTGCAGTGCAATAGAAAGGCGCGGGCGTTGAGAAGAATGGCACTTCAACATGCTGCCGTAACAGCCTGTTGGTCATTAAGGTGTAAAATGTCCTATACAGTGTGCCAATAACTATTTTCATACTTAACACCATACAAACCTGTGATTGTTTTCTCATTTTTTTTATGTCAGTGATGAGATGACATATTTATTATTGCTGTACACAGATGAACATTTATGCGGACTGTACTGGAGTAGTAAAAATGCGAATTTTACCCCGGGGTTAGTGGGTCTTTGCTTGCCAAATGCATCAAAACACAAACCTAGTAATAGGAATCTGCCTATGAACTTTCCATACACACCGCCCGGGGCAGCTTAATATTTCCTTTAGCGCTTCCCTTTACGGGAGCCTTGTTTATATTGCCCTGGATTCTAGTTGAGAATGTGTAATGGTGGACGTTCTTCCTCGTGTGCAAAAAGTGGGCTGCAAACAATTCAATTGTTACTTAAAAGTTACATTGGCAAGAACCAGTAATGTTTGATGTGTTAGAGTAAAAAAAAGTCAATACACAGCGAACCTTGTCAGTCAGAACAGTTTTATTGGGGTCATGCATTTAAGGGTCCATCGAATCAACGCACAAGTTCTCGGGTTTCCCGATTAGTTCCAATTTGCGCCGATTGTCCCCGTGATTTGTGGGCGCACACGCTCGCATTTTGGCACATTGCGCCAGCTTTATCATGCGAACAGAAATCGGGGGCGTGTCGGCCCGGGGACACCCTTCACGGATTCACTGAAAAAAAACGTGGAATTCACGAAATCAGCAGTGAACTCTGGTGGCCCTCAGCTGCAAGCAGCGACAACCTGGTGGAATCGGGCGCTACGGACCTGTGACTCCCGGCAGACCCGTGAATACCTCGGAGAACGCGCCATCTGGGATCGGTGAGCTGGTACCGGAGGTAATGCTAAATGTGTCTCCACTTGTCTTTTTAATCTTGGGGTTTGCCCACCCGTGACAATGCACAGTAAACATTAATGCTATTAGCGCACCTGGTCATATCCCACCTACAATGGGGCTTGTCTTCGTTCCTGGAAAACCTCTGGAAAAAGAATTCCAACTGGGAATGAAATTGACAGTGCCAGTTACTCGTGGGCACCGTTTTTTTACAACGTTTTTTTGCTCATCTAACGTGCCAACCTCCCCTTTACCACCCGCTGGGTTGGTATGATCATGGTATGTCTAACTTATTAGGATTCAATATATTTTAAAAATTTAAATCTTTTGTAGAAAAAATGTCTTTGTTTTGGCATATGCTGACGCTAATGTCCTTTTTCATACTTTGGAGTAACGTAGCTGGTTTTAAGCGACATTTTCCAGACCCCCCATTAAAAACTTTATTACTATTGTGATATAGAATTGGGAACTTTACACTAGGGGTTACCTACATGTTTCAGATTTTTTTTTTTAATTTTCATATCAGCTCTAGTAAAGGAGGGGTTTGATTTGAACTTTTGTATTTTTTTTTTTGTATGTTTTTGGGGGTGGCGATCTCAGCCAAGATGTCAGTACCCACTTGCCCCCTGTTAAAAATGCAGGGCATTTAATGGGTTAACAACCCATGATTGGTGCCAACGCTATTCCGCAGGTTTTAGCATGGAGTATTTACTGCAATAGGCAGCAACAAAACAACCGACTGGTAACAAAGAGGGGTTCGGCTAAGTGATCCCGCTTATCTAACGTTCCCTGTCCTTTTGCCACCCACAATTTAATTTCGTTTGGTTGAGTCCCCCCAAGGACTACAAGAAGTCCCTGTGAACACTTTTTTTGTGATAAATCGCGTGTGTGTTTTTATTTAAATTGATTACAACTGGAGTAGAAGAAACTATCAGGTCGACAGTATTTTAATTCCTGCTCCTGGCGCTAACCCAGGACTCACTGGGTCATACACAGCCAAATATTCTTATGAGAAGGAGTTTATTATCTTTCCTTTTCTGCTTATCCTTTCGTATCACGCATAGCTCTGAAGCGTTGCGCTACTGCACTGAATGCAGGATGCCTGCGCATATGACCGCCAGCTCTTTAGTCCAGGAGGTTACTAATTTACCCAGCCGCGGGGAGAGCACCATAAAAAAACAAAAAAATCTCTCGAAGGGACGTATATCCAGCCGGCAAATTTGTGGAATGCACAGAGACTTAGCACTGCTCTGGGCCATATTTGTCTCCACCAGGGGTCCCTTTCCATTTTCCTGTAACGGGGCTACTATATTGGTTGCTCCGTTAACACAACGAGGGAGGCTTATAAAGTTAAACAGACACAACCCACAACCCATAAAGTCTAAAGTTAAACAGACACACATAAAATATAAAGAATAAATACAAATATACCTGAATATCCCAATAAAATTACTCGCTATTAGCCATATTATATATCACAATAATCCATTCAAAGACTAGAGCATTCATTTATATGGTCTATTTGAGTTAATTTGAAAAAGAACAAAAATCTATAAACTAATAAACTAGACTTTTTTTAACAAAAGTATTTTCCCACATTTTTTGTAAACAAAAAAAATAAATAATATCTATAGACACTTGTTAAATTTTTAAACTACCCCTCGAAAAATGCAGCAAAAACGTTTAAATGCAGCCGAAAAACAAAGAATGATCGTATTTTTCGGACCATAAGGCGCACAAAAAATCCTTTTATTTCTCAGAAATCAAAGGTGCGCCTATAAGTTCAGTGGTTGCCTTATATTGCCGCCGTACTTACAGACAACAGCTGCTTGGAAACTGGGACAGGTCTGCCATCTGCTGGTCCATTCATAATCCTTGTAATCAGGTGCGCCTTATAATCCGTGTTCCTTATATGTGAACCTAGACAATTTAGCAGGCATTTAGTGATGGGCGCCTTATATCCTGTGCGCTTTATAGTCCGAAAAATACTGTATGGTACATAATAAACCAAAATCCCCCTTCATGCATATAAAATCGGCTAAAAATGCCGCCGTCCACTAAAGCCTTTTCAGGCTGGTCATTAAGGGGTAAATTACACCTACTGTGAAAAGGTCAAATTTCTCTTAATGTACATGACATGGCAAGTTAAGCGGACTTGTGCTCTTGAACGCCACCACCCAGCAGCTTTAATTATTACACTTGATTTCATTGTACCTTTACCAATGCCAAATTAAGCATTTATATATCATTTCCGGTTACTTTTAAAAACAAGATCATATGCCATTAAATGCAATTGTGCGGAACCTATGCATAACCATATTAAACTGCTAAACCTGCGTAAATGCTATCAGAGAAGAAGAATAGTGTGTGTTCGTAAATGAAACAAGAACGGAACCCTTCATACATGGAGAACCTTTGAATTATAAGCGATCAATAACTCCTTTGGAAGACCGGAGAAATACAGTAATTTTATGATGATTGTTAGGGAGGATATAAACGCCAGGAATGGATCATTATCTCATCTAATGCTGTATCATGGGTTATGTTGCACTAAAGGGTTCAATGGTGTAAGTCAGGATGAGCAGGTACATCTATAATAAGTGTCTATAGTACATCCCCTCATCAAATACGCTGCTCCTGGCTTGTTTGGCAATGATATCATTTTTTGCATTATTCTTTAGTACGTTACTGGATTCAATAGAAATTTATATAGAATAGAAGGGAAATCGGTGATATACTACAGTGGTCCCCACTTAAGAACACCCGACTTACAGAAAACCCAACCCTATTTACACGACCTCTGGATATTGGTAAGTTTCCTGTTACTTTAGTCTTAGGTCTGCAATATCATCTAACAGTTATCACAGGTGTCTGTAATGAGCTTTATTGATAATCCTGGTTCTTATGACAACCCAACATTTTTTAAAAATCCAATAGTCACTAGAACCAAAAAAAAAAAATTTGTCTGGGGTTTAAATTAAAATATACATTCCGACTTACCTACAAATTTAAAGTTAAGAACAACCTACAGAACCTATTTTTTTTTTCCCCCCTTGTACTACCCGGGGACCTGCCTGTATTGTATTTATTGTAATTATTATTATTGGGATTTTAGTAGAAAATCCGCATGGTAAGAGTTTGAAAAAAAAAATGTACTTACCATGATCCGCTCCTCATGCTGATACTCCTGTCATCGGATGGAATTGACTTTGGGGGCTTGGAAGGTCCCAGTTATAGGCCTGTTACATAGACAAAATAGTTGAAAATCAAGGACTGCTTATAAAAACACCCTTAAAGTGGTTGGCCACTTTGGGGCAGGAAACCAAAATATTGTACCTTTTCCGATGGAATTCTAAAGCCCTGTCTTTATCTTCCTGCGGCGTGAAGGGAGCATCTTCTCGTCATCTTCTGTTTCTTCCCCTTTCAGCCTGTTCGGACTGTCCCCAGACAGGAAGGAACAGTGACTGTACCTATCCCATCGTCCTCCTCCCCTGGGGGCACACTCCCCGTCATGCATCCTGTCCTGTGGCTGTGAGTGTTCACAGTTGTACCTCTGCACATTGACCTTGAAATCTACTGCGCATGTGCAGACGAGCCTGGACAAAGCCAAATGGCGTACCCTCGTCCCACCCAGTCAATGACATGGATAGAAGAACAGGAGGGCCAATGAGGAGATCCGCAGAGAGATAATTACTCATCCTTTATAGAAGGGTAACACGAAAGACAGGGATAGTGTGCCCTGAGCTTGGCATCCAGTCCTCTGTCCCTTCCTATATCCCCCCCACGCTAAACCGTGGGGCGACTACTGAAGACTCGGAATAAACATGCTAAGTGTGGGAAGGGTAAACACAAACAGACTGACAAACATAAACCAAAAAGAATGGTAAACTAGCCGGATGCATCATGAGAGGGGTATGTCAATCAAATCACTAGGCAAATATTCAATGTGCAAAAAAAAAACCGATCTGAGGGTCACAACAACACAGATACAGATACAGAGCAAGTCAAAACCTAATTGCTGAGAGCGAGTGGAGAAGGGACTTTCAACATGGCACAGGTGACTAGTGAAGCTGCAATTTATTGCAACCAAACTCCACCGTCAGAACCTGATGGATTGGACAGCCTTCTGGGAATTACCCCTCATGGTGGCAGAAACAATACACCAGGGCACCGTGGCAGAGGGATTGCACAGTCCCAGCCGTTTAAGAACACCTAACTCCTAGACAAATTCGCGAGATATTAGCAGCCGCTGCCCCGGACGAGAGGTGGAGTTTGCTTGGATACAGCGCCGAGTGTTCGGAGAACGCTGCTGCCCAAGCATAAGTCCCAGCATTTTCCCTTTGCTAACTGAAACACTTTTCCATTGCATTAAGTACTGGGAGGGATAGGATAAAAAAAATATATTTTTAGGTATTATTGGCACGTGGGCATTATTTACATATTTTTGCTGAAGATGGCCATCCCCTTTAAAGGGAAACTACCATAAAAATCATCATTGATAAACCAGGACATTCTTAGAACTAACAAGGGCACCGTGACTGTGTGTAATCTTCTTATAATTTTTATCTTTGGCCTCCTCCCTTCTAAAACTAAACTCACTTTTAAATTATGCTAATGAGACGGGCTATTTGGGTTGTTTGCAGCACATGCTGATTCATGCATGTCAACAGCTGCCTCTTGGAGAAGGACACACTCCAGGGAGCGGGGAGGGTTTGACGTGTAACAGCCTGTAAAACTGTGCACGGGGAGCCTCACATACACCCCAGGATCACTTTAAGTCTATAGCATAATTGTGAAAAAATTTAGAGTGAAGGAGGCCAGGAGAATTCAGTATGAAAAGACCTGGCAATATATCTAGACAGACAAAATAGATGTGGTTGAATGTCAAATCTTGATTCGAGGATACAGAAAAAGCCATGGTCAATTGATACAAATAAACTAAACCCTCTCTTCTTTTTTTGAGGAGCTCCACCTCTAGACCTCATACTCATCTTCATTTTTTTTTATCTTTCAAAATTTTATTACAATTTTTTTTAACAAATAAGTACAAACCGACGTACAATATTCTTAACCCAGAACCATATGTTAAATATTTCCATCGAGTCGGATATAATGGGTTTAATAAGTTATAGAAAACCTAACATGAGGAATTAATAATTGAAAGTAGATATGAAATAGCGTAATGTCTCCTGTCTCTAACCCTAGTCCTGGCTGTAATTAAAAATCCTTGAATCTACGTCACTTGTTTAAAAACTTTATTTAGTAATATGTAAATACTGGCCAGCTATTGGGCTGTCCTAGCCTGGCGGGCACTGGGAACTAGGCTAAACCAGGCCGCCCGAGCCTCTCTGCAGTTCATTTACCAAATTAACTAAAATAAAGTTTTTAACAATTAGGCTCCAGGATATTAAATTATCAGATTGGGGCAGAGGCAAGGAGATAATCTACTGTCATATCTACTTCTCATAGTACAGTGATGGCGACCTTTAGCACCAGTGCCCAAAAAAGCAACCTCAAACCCCCCTTTGTATTGCGAGGTGCAACCAAAATTTAAAGCAGTACTTTATTGCTCCTGTTCTTCAACAACTTTCAATCAATTTCTCCTGAGGACAGCAAACACAAGTAGAAAGATGGAAAATGTTAGCTTCTTTTCTGAAGCAGATGTTTTAAGTTGCTTGGAACTGCAGAAGATTCTTTGAGTCCTGTTAGGTGGTCCTTTGGACATGGCCGGGTGCCCACAGAAAGGCTCTGGATTGCCGCCTTGGCACCAGTGCCAGAGTTCGCCACCACTGTCAATTAGAATTCCTCAGGTAGGTTTCAACCTTAACTCCTTGACAGCTCTGTCCTCTGCCCCGTACACGTACAGTCACCAGAGCTACTAGGCCGCTGTATGAAGAGGGCCCTCATCAACCCCTATCCGGTATAAAAAATAAAAAAAAACTCTAAACTAGAACTGATATAAAAGAAATAAACGTAAAGAATCACAAACATGGTTAGATTCGCTGAGTCTCAAAGCACATCTCATAAAAATAATTATTTTGGTTTATTTCAAAGCGTGAACCCCAACGGAACCCCGACGAAAAATGGAAATTAGCGCCCAAATGTCCAAACGCTACAACAAAAAGTTTTTCACACCAAAAAAAAAAACATTTACATCACAATAACCGTTTTAAAAAGATCCTCAAATTGCTACCAATGAAAACCTCAGCTACATCTCGCAAAAAAGACACCAAAAACAGCTCCATAACACTGAAGTATAAAAAAAGTTATTAGCATCAGAAGAAGGCAAAATACTTTTATCTTTTTTACATGTTTTAATTTTAAAAACTGTTTAAAAGCATAAAACCCATATAATTTGTTATCAAACTGTGATATCATAGACGCAAAGAATTAAGCAACATAAATTTGAGCAGCACAGTGGAAAGTCTTTAAACTAGCCCACAAGAAAGTGCGCCCAATTGCATTTTTTCGCCATTTCATTTCATTCAACACACATTTAGAATTTTTTTTCCAGCTTTCCCCAGTAGGATGCATAGAATACTACATCACTTCCCGTGAGGATTAAAATTTGTTATGCCGCAGAAAATACCCCTCACATCCAGCTCTGTACTGGAAACGGAAAATGGTTATAGATTTTGGGAAGGTGTAGAGCGAAAAATGAAACCTATAACCCGCGGTTCCTTAATGTTATTGTTTTGGCTTTTGCAATGCGTCCTTCTAAGTACTAAGCTAAAGACACAAGGGATATTAGGGGTATGAAGGGGCGTTGGTGGGCTCAGAGTATTTAGGGCTGTTGGGCCAGATTGACCATTGTTGTTGAAAGTGGATTAGCGAGTTACTTTCGTGGATCAAAGAGCTTAATTCAAAAGGCAAATGTAGATTTAACCAATTTCAATAAACTTCAGAGTTTTGTGGGCAGTGTGGAGATCGCTAATGTGTCCTTAGTCGCGGATTATGTTGTTAAAGCGTAGAAATAGGAGTTTAACGTATCTTTACATTTTTAGGGAGGGAGTCGAACCTGTGATGGGCACAAATAGAAGAGCCATTTTGACGGAGAACGTGTAATACGGAGTTGGCATATAGCGTTTGGGATGGGGGATGTAATGGCAGAGGGCAAAAATAATTTGGGTTTTCTATGGAGTGCTACCACCTTGTAATATTTTTTTGGTGGGTTGGACATTGAAAGGTTGATCTCCTCTCTACCGTAAGCTCTTCCACTCCACAGAGTCTCTTTACCTACGATACAAACACATAGTTTTTCACTCCTTACCGAACCGCCCTGGCCTTAAAGGGGTAAGTCTGGGGGAAAGGGGGTAATAAAAAAAAAATGTATTAACATTTTTTAAAAACTAGTTTTTAGACCACCCTAGGGGGTTCTGATCGTTCCCTACCATATACCGCAATACTACTGTATTGGTAGTATATGGTTTCTATATTAGGATCTAACAGAAGCAATAACTGCGTCTGGTCTTCAAAGACCCGTGGCTGTCCTGGCAACTGATCCCGCTCACCATGACGACACGGAGAGGATCGATCTTAAGCAAGATGGTGGTGCCCTTTTTACCGACGTTTATTTAAATGCCGGCGGTGCAAGGTGATTAGCACCGATAACGGGTATAATGGTGCCGGTGCAAGCTTCTCTCTTCCCAAGCGAAAACAATGCCGTCAGTGCTGGCATAGGAAATCCCACAGGGTTGTCCCACAGGGGTATATATTTAGGTTATATGTGACACAGCCCTGACATAGGGGCACTCACCTCCATGAGGTGTGCTTTGGTTAACAATCCATGACCCTGGTGGTAGTGTCCTTAAATTTTTTTGTGGATGCACGTTAGAAATGTCCACCCGCTGTGTTTCTATAACTGAAGAAATTTTTAACGCCAGGTCAACTGGAAGCCCCTGGGTTGCTTTCTGGGGGACACAAATAATCTTGAATGTATTTCTTCCAATTCTTTTACCATGCAGGTACTTGTCACATGCAAAAGTTGCTCTGTTTTTTGCTATGATAAAAAAAATCCTTCCTCTATGAAGTGACATATATGAAGCAGTGGCTTCTTCCCCGCCTGCTTGCGTCTCCCCTAACGAACACCCTCACATGTAGCCTTCAAATAGCTAATGATCAGAATGTTAGAGTGAGCAGCTTTGGATTTCAGAAAGAGGGTTAATCATTTTTAGAGGTTATTAAAAAATTTTAGCACCTAAGAGGAAGATGGTGCGCTGAAATACAGAAGAATACAATGATTTATCTCTCCCGCTCACAATACAAATTTATTCATTGCACATCCACCAGCCATCACACATGGTCAAAAATTGGCTTTTGTGTAGGGATGTGGATTCAGGCTGAATATAATACGATACGATGTAAAAGCAGATAATATGCAGTTCCTTTGAGGGACTAACATTACAATATTTTGCTTAACGGTTCTGCAGCCAGAAAGTCCCCGGACTGACATATTGCACTGATGAGTGAAGACTCTCTATAGCAGTTGGTATACTCTGGTAGTGAAATTTCCTAATAATGCCATCATTTATTACCATTTCTGTACTTAGCTTTATTACATTTGGATTGAAATAATTATTCAACGAATGGGGTCAACCAGCTGTAAGGGCTGCATTACCACTTGTTTATGATCTTATTGATGAAGTAGCCTCAAAGTGCCCTAACGTCACTCAAATTTGGTTAGACTAAAGTAGCATAAAACACAGATAAGGGGTTAAAACCCTTGCCAAGGAGACCTTAGGGCAGACTCGGGGCTAGAGGTCTATGACATGGTAAAAATGGAAAAGAAGGAAGAGCTCCTCAAGCATACATCTGTAGGAATAGCAAGAACAAAAATAAGAATAGTGAAAATGAGATTTGATTTCTTTTTGAATATACTCCATTTTTAGATTCAGCATCGGGGATTAATTGCACATGGTAGAAAGTGATAGAGCCCTTGATATCAGTACCTGAAAAAGGAACCAATGGTAGTGTTTGCCATGTAGGACATTAAATTGTGGGGATTCATGGATTACCTTCTGAGCCTGAAAATGACGTTTTGTACCTAAAATGCCCCTCCGACACATTTTCAAAAGGCTTTTTTTTGCCATTTTTTTGCCATTTCCCGACTCGTCTTACAAAGGGTTTGACCTCACAAATGGGGATTTAGGGGAACATGGTCATATTAAAAAATAATTTGTTCAAAAAATCAAGGAGGGTTGAGCCAAAATGTGCCACACAGTTTAGACCAGCTAAAAGGCAAGTCTAAAAGTAGAATTCGGATTCATTATCCGATTATGACAATCTGTGTCAAGCCCAGACTAGTGGCGACCGCTCTGCTCTGTCATAGCCTGAGACACTTATGAATCTCCTCTCCCCCCCATTAGTTAGAATACTTCACTACTCACAAGATAACGGCTGACGGTGTTTTATCTTCTCTAAGGTAATTTTATGTGTGTAGTTTGAAATAGTTGTGACCAGTTGATCAAAACTAAAATTATATAATTTGGAGATCACAAGTTCGATTGAACATTTGTATCCACTTGTAGATAAAATTCTTTGGTGTATGCCTACTGTGCCCGGTGGAGATTTTTTATAAAACCTGGCTTGGCTGACCCCTCATATCTACTCACTCCCCATTTCCCATACCTCTTCTCATCAGTCATGTGACCAGGGTGGCATACAGGTCTTTTAGCTCCTAACATAGAAACATATACCATGTATGTAATCTGATCACATGGAAATACAGCAAGGCTCCATGGGACGTCTAAACTCCTCCCTATACTGCTTAAATCTACTTCCCCCAACTCCATAGAGGCATGCCTGTGGATTCATGTGTTTCTGTCGCTCCCTACAGCAGATATCATGTCTGTCATAGGAAAAAGAAGCAATTGTGCATGCAAGAAGGCAGAGGCAATGCAAGAAAATTTAACTTGTGTAACTTTATGCAAATCACCCGTGTTGAATCCATCCACTAAATGAGTCTGCAAACTGATTTTTTGAAACTTTGCATCCATTGCAAGCTTATCCATTTAGGGATAGGTTATCCTTTTGAATCATAGTTTTTAATACGTCTTTTCCTGGTGGGTTAAATTGCAGACAGGTTTCCTCGTTCATCTCCAGTTTTTTAAATTTTATAGGAAATAAGTGCACCACCTTCAAGGAATATCCAGGTCATTCAAATATTTGTATGTAATGAACCAATCCCTGGTCATTTGGCATGCAAAAATAAGGTTAGAAATATAAACGCAATTTTTTTTGGTGGGGTGTCAGGAATAACCACCAACCCGTCGCTCCGTTCTGAAAATGCTACTTCCTCAGGTCCACTCAGGTGATATTTTCTTGAGGTTGTGCCATTTATTTCCATTTGTGTTTATACTTTTTTGCTTTTGGAGTTGCTACTATTTGGATTGGATTAGTACTTTTAAAGCACCTTTTTGGATATCTGTCTGATTAATTGGGCATTTGGCAATATCTTTGCATTTTTTTCTTTGATGCAATGTGGATGTATCGACTTATCAGGGTCCTGATACAGTGGTCTTGGATAATATGTACTTGTGTATTGTTTTAAATTTTTTTTTTTGTTGTTTGGTATTTTGATAATGAAATAAAACTTTTTGCATATGTCTTTTTGGCCTTATACACACTTCTCTTTTTTTGTTAATGGTCTAACAGTTGTTTTAGTGTGTTTTGGCTTGCAATTAACATGACACACTCTCTTTAAGGTATTGAGCTGTGCAGGTTTGAACATAAAGAGAGACGACGGTTCTATGTGGCGCCCTCAATCCATGTCTTCCTTCCTGGGGTGGGTCTTTCCGTGGTTTTTCAGCTCCACCCGTGTGCTTACTGGAGACAGTGGAGATTCTTCCTTGGACCAGATTGCCAGACTTCGCTTTATGGGGGGGTAGTTCTTCATCAATAACTGTCATGGCCTTCTTCTGTGGCTCCAAGCCCCTGGAGGGTCTCCTAAGCTTTTTAAATACTTTGCAGATTGTGTTTTTCAAGAATGCAAACTTTGCCACCGCAGCCGTCCCTATGGACTCGCCCTGTTGATCTCCTCCTTGGGGTTGGGGATTGTACCCACTGCTCTGTGCCCGAATCCGCCGCAACCTGGCAGAGGGGGAGGGGGGTTGTGGTGTTTATTATGTAAAATCTTCTTCTCTTCTGGTGGCAGATTCTTCTTTGTGACGAAAAGGATGGGTCGCTCATCCATTTATTGACTATCAGCGGTCTTAAAGGGGTTATTCCTCCGTCTCGGCAATTAATTCAGTTTCACTAATCTTTCATATATAAACATTTCTTCAATTGGATGTTATGTTAAAAAAATGTTCCTGTGTGAAGATAATTTCTCATAAATTGAGTCATACGGTCCTTAGAAACTAGATGGCTTTCCTCGGATACGACCACTCACAACTCTGGCAGCGGTGGCCAGACTTTGGTCTATTGAGGTCCCTGCCTGACCCTACTGATCAGCGATCCATTAAACCACCGGACGCTGTGGGACATGCAGTAACTCCTCGTACTTTCAGTACAAACCTTTTGTTTTTTGTCAATCCTCAGCAGACTTGGCCGTATCCGAGGAAGCCATCCTGTTTGAAGGGACAAAATGACTAATATTTATGAGAATTATCTTCACAACTAGGAACTTTTTTTTAATAACATCCAATTGAAGACTTTTTATATGGCAGATAAATGAAACTGAATGTGGAATGCCCAGAATAGAATACCCCTTTAACACGGTCACCGTTACCAACCGTATATCTTTTGCCATTGATCACTGACTGTTCAACTGTTCAATCGCCTCTGAAGGAAAGGAGGGGTTACAGCACGTTCCTGCTCCTCCGGCTGTGCGTGCACTACCCCGTCTCCAAGAGCACATGTGCCGGCTTCAGAAGTTTATAAGGGCTAGCGCATCGTTAACCCCTAGGATGCAGGTATTCTCGCTCAATTCTCGCATCTCCATCTGCAAAAATCCATAACCTTTTTTTTTTTTTTTTCCGTGTCAGAGCTGTGTTAGGTCTTTATTTTGGTGCGTAACAAGTTTACTTTCCAGTAGTTTTATTTCTATTTCCCTCCATGTAGTGGAAGAGCCGGAAAAAAATTTCCAAATGTGTAAAATTGAAAAAAAAAACATCATGTCGTCACGTTCTTTTGGCTTCAGTTTTTAGGACTTTCCTCTGCGCTCCAATACACCAGCCTACTTTATTTTTGGTTCGGTACGATCGGCGGTGATAATACCAATTTATACAGGTTTTAAATTGTGTTTTAATAACATTTCAAAAATTAACGAATGTGTACAAAAAGAAAAAAATTTGCCATCTTCTGACGCTAATAACTTTTTCAACTTTGGTGGATGGAGCTGTAGGAGGTGCATTTTTTTGTGAATGAGCCGCGTTTTTCATTGCTACCTTTTTGAGGACTGTGTGACTTTTGATCATTTTTTATAGACATTTTTTATGTCATGTAACAAGGTGTAAAAGTTTGCATTTCGACATTTGGCGCCATTCCATTTTTCAGAGGTCAACCGCTACCAATACGTGTTTTATATTTTGGTAGTCGGACCCTAGATGGCATATTATCGTTCCTACAACTACTGCGATACAACTGTATTTGCAGCATATGGCATTTCTGCACACTATACATTACAATGAGCCACGGCTCATTGTAATGATAGGCAGAAGCCATGCAGCCTCAGGTCAAATAAGACCACGAGCTACCATGGCAACCATCTCTGTATGAAGATGGCTCTGTTATGAAGATGAGCCCGCTTCATACAAACCCTCATAGGTCCGGGGTGTTATATCCATCACGAGCGTGAAGAGTTTTGCCACTTGTCATTTTCCAGACTTCCATCATACCCAGCTCGTCCCTGATCCTTGTGCTTGTGCCCAGAGAAAGTCTTTATCTCATGCCCTGCTCTGTCACGGATTTCCTGTTGTGACCCGGGTTCCGTTCCTGACTACACTCCTCTTGTCCCTGACTATAGCTTATCTCCAATTCCATCCTTTGCCGCCCCCCTGCCTGTCCCCGACCACGCTCCTGCCTCACGCTTTGTACCCGCCTATGCTGCCAACCGCGGCAAACGACCTGTGGAATAACCTGGGGTACCATGGCCGCCGCCAATTCCAACCCGCTTTGTGCGGCTTCTGTTGAAAACTGGGTACCACTTATATTCCATCCCCCAGGTGTCTGCTTAGTCCTGTCCGTGGGTGGTAGAAAGGGTCCACTACCCCTTGGAGCCCTGACACTTGGTCTTCTTGTTCCAGACTCCACATCAGGGCTTGTTTCTTATTCTTTCCCACCCTCCTACATTCTCTGTGGTTTTCCTACAAAACCAGTTTGGCTCTATCTACAGGCCTAACTTGCAGATAGGTGGGGTTTTTAGTGATGGACTTTCCCACAAATCATGAAAACGGAGGGTCATCTTATTTCTTTTTGGACCCTTTATTACTCCCCCATAATGAGCCGAGCCGCCCTACTTCTGTCCATCTTCATCACTTCATGGAGATAACCGTGGCAGCCTGGCCATGTCCCGACCGACTTCTCCACTCATCTCGGAGAGTGACGATGGGTCCCACCCACGGGGTACATAGGACCCCATGGAAACCCCCTTTTTCGTGACTACAAGTTAAGTCCAATCTGTGGATAGAGTCCTAACTGTTTCTGGGAAAAACCAATGTTTACGGGATCCTTTTGATAGGGGTAAGTTATGGATGCTGTGTGGCTAAGATAAGGTGGACCACAATGGGTGTTAGATATGGGCATGACTTAAACTTAATCCTTCTTCTGGGTCAGTTTATTGAAACATTGCAGCCATGGACGCCTATATCCTAATGCAAATCAAAATTCAAACTTTTTCTATATAGTTTACTTTTG
This sequence comes from Engystomops pustulosus, assembly GCA_019512145.1. Taxonomy (NCBI): domain Eukaryota; kingdom Metazoa; phylum Chordata; class Amphibia; order Anura; family Leptodactylidae; genus Engystomops; species Engystomops pustulosus. Next base: position 36,020 of record WNYA01001162.1, read on the forward strand.
TGTAAGTCGTTTGATACCTGCTCTACTTCTACACATACACTTAAATATGCTATTTGTTTTCGTTAGCTTGTTTTCTAAAGTGACTTTTAAAATCCTCTCTTTGCTCTCATTTTCAGCTTTATCATGGCGTGACGCTTCAGCAAGTGGTTAGGCGCCGTTTGTAGCTCCAGTTTGCCTGTAAGTAATAAATTTATGTTTCTTCCATATCTAATAATATAGCGGCGACGCTTTCATTAACCATATAATATAAAATTTTGCCGATTGAAGTTAAGGTTCAGCCGCAGAATTGGCTCTGCAGATTTGTTACAGTTTGTCGATCCATTTACCTCGAGGCCGTTTTTTTTTAAGGTTTCTCACAAAGGTTAACCATAGTAAAACCTTTTAAGTAACCCCCGAGAATTTGTGAAAATAGCAGTGCAGGTGCGTCAATCAAGGGCCCAGCTCCCAATGACAGTCTTTTTTTTCTAAGTACTCTTTTACACAGTAGGCACCGAGGCCGTATGAGAAGCGTTAATACAGATTTTAGGGAGTAATGAATCTCCTTAACTTCAGTATAAATCAAAATTACTTTATTTCTCGCCAAACTCCATGGTGTAGCACTTTAAAAAGTCAAGAGTCTTTCTAAAACTCCCACCTGCTGACAACGGCTATTACTGAGAGTACAACCGGTTTGTCGTGAAGAAATACTTAAGGGGTTTGGTTTGTAGTTTGGCTTTTATCCTTCACGCTTTGTATCTAACTGGTGATACTGCTGGTTTTGCTCACTTGCGAGTGATAATTACATACATAAAAAACACAATTTGGGGCCCGGGCGTAAGGACTGCTAGACCCAATTATTCCCCCATCATTATTTTACCTCGCTGTGATTACATCCAACATACACTATTATTACTACAAGAACTCACTTGAAAATCCTGTCTATCTCATCTTACAAATCTTGAAGACTGTAAACTCTTGGAAATTTTTACATGTTGATTTTATATTTGTTTTTGAGTTTTCCAAGATATATTATACATGTTGCATATCTAACATATATAAAGGTGTCTGTTAGTCTATTCTGTGTTGGTTTCTTACTAATTACGAATTCCGTGTTGTTGGATGACCATGTGATCGCTAAGATAATGGAATGTGGTAAAATAGAGGGGGAGACCGCTGATGAGTGCACTATAGTGACAAACGTGTGGGATCTTATCCCTCAATTCACAGGTCTCTCCCCCTAGGTGGCTTATGGGGCCCTTTACTTACTGCCACTGTAGTTCACAGAAGTGCATGTCCGTCGATCATGCACTGTGCTGCGATTCACTAAGATATGCGCATGAATCCTGCATGTGTCGCTTCCCTGCCAGATACGACTGAGTTCCCCATCTTTAACCCCTTAAGGACGCGCCTGTTTGCCGGTTAAGGCTCCGCAACTTTTTTTTTGAATTTGACCAGTGTCTCTTCTGTGGTAAATAACTTTTGAACGCGTTACTTATCACAGCCGATCTGAGATTGTTTTTTCCCCACATGTTGTACTCTTTTAGTGGTAAATTTTGGCTGATAAGTTTTGCGTTTTATCTTACAAAAAAGGGAAAAGGATGAATTTTTAGAAAAATTTGCCATTTTGAATTTCAAAATCACTCACTCTCTGCGTTTTCAGGCAGATAGATTTTACCCCCTAAATACTTGCAGAAAACATTTCCAATTTGGTCTACTTTACTTTTCATAATTTTTGAAATTTTGGATATTATTTTGACGTCCGCTGCCTACAAATCGAATAGCGATTTTCCGTATTTTCGGATTGACTATTTTGGGGATAACTACCTGTTTTGAAATCAAATTTTACTTACATCTTTAGCAACCAAAACCCCCTATATAACCAACCCCCAATTTTTCAATCTGCACCCCTCAAACTTCAGAAACAACATTTACAAGATTGTTAACCCCTTGAGATCTTCATAGTAAATTGAATCAAATGGCGGTGAAATTTAAAATGGTTCAAATTTTGTCGGTTTATACTTCCACTTTAGCCCTAAAATTTTACACATTTCCAAAGATAAAGAGAAACTCACCATAAAATTTGTTCGACAATTTCTCCTGAGTGCAAGCGCCCCCCCAATGTGTACATTACTTGTGTATGGGGCACAGCGAGGCGGCAGAAGTGGGAAGAAAGCACCCTGCAGCTGCCAGGATTTTTAGTTTTCTGTTTCCGGCCCCCTTTTGAAGTCTAATAAAATTTTCGCGTTTTCCGTTATTTGGGCCATTTGACGGCAGTTTTTTTTTTTTGCGGGACGAGATGCTTTTTTCCATGTTGCATTTTGGGGTTGGGTATCACCTATTGTTGAATTTTCGAACTTTTTTTGAGGTATAGTAGAAAAAGCATCAATTCCGTACTGGAGTTTTTTATACTTTTTTTTTTTTCGTGTTTCACCGTATAACCTAATAATCCTGTTATCTTTATTCTATGGTGTCGATACGACTACGGGGATACCAGACATGAATATTTTTTCTTATGTTTTTACTAAATTTGCAAATAAAACCCTAAGTGGGGAAAAATCTATCATTTTTTGCATCGCTGTCTTCCAAGTGGCATAACATTGTTAGCGTTTTTTGGCTACAGAGCTGGTCGATGCTTGTTTTTTTTGGCGGGACAATGTTGTTCTTTGCAACAATATCATTCTGTAGTACATATGTTTTTGTTGATCACTTTTTATTAGCATTTTTAGTGGCTATAATATTAGGTAAAAATCATAATTTTTTGGCGGGTTTTGACGTTTTTTTTAAAACGGCGTTCATCATATGGTTTCACTAGTTATTTAGTTTTTTACTCTATGGATTGTTTACGGACGCGGTCTACTATATATGTGGGGTTTGTGTTATATTTGACTTTTGTGGAGCGTTATATGTCTCTTTATATGTTTTTTTTGGGGCTTATGGGCATTTTTAGAGTGATTTATAAAGTTTTTTTATTGAAAAACATTTTTTTTTACTTTTTTTACATGATCCACCATGGGATCTGACCAAGCAATCTGCTTATTTGCTTTCTTGATAAATACTCTGCAATACTAATGTATTGCAGGTATTATCATGCCAGCCTATGCAGATGCAATAGCTGAACACTTTTGCTTTAAGATGACTTCACAGACGCATCTTAAGGTAAACCTCCAGACTTCTCTGGGGTCCCGATCGACCCCAGAGGTTCCAAAACAGCGATCAGGCCCCCCCGAAAAACTTTGCGGGGGGGCCGATCGTGGGTAAAATACCCCCAGAAGGCATGTTAATGCCGCGTCTCGCGTTGACCGCTCATTTTTAACAGGTTTAAACACCCTATCGGACCCACGTCCGACCGCGGGTGGATAGCCCGGGATGTCAACGGTAGATTACCGTTGAAATCCCGCGGCTAACATGCCGGTTCGGCTGCTATAACAGCCGCTGACCGGCATCGTCTCTGCGCAGTAGCTGTACTGCGCTGAGCGCTATTCGCGGACTCAGCGCATACGCTACGTCGCAGAGCGCTAAGGGGTTAATGGGCTGTAATCCTTGTTTGCAACACAGCACTCACTCCTAATCAGTCGTATGGTCGACGGCACGCCCCCGATTTGTTATCAAAAGGAAGATTAGCGCAGCTGCAAACAAAACGATTTGCATGCAACACAATTCAACCACGCAGACAACCTTTAAGACCTGTGCATGCCGTGTTTATCCTTGAAAATGGGCTAACAGTCTGACGAAAGTGCGAAATCCGTGACCGAAGAAAAAAAAAATAAAAAAATAAACAAAAAAAAAAAAATAAAACAATAAACCCCATTGTGTTATAATGATTGACAAGTGGTCTAATTTTTGACTATTTTGAACCTGCTTTATATGTAATGAATACATTTGCTGTGGATTGATTCCTCTAGCTTTGTGAACCATGCTAAGGTGTCCGAAAACATGTAGGAGAAGGCTGCTTTCTCATCTCTACTACACTTTGTCAGTCTATGTTATGTTTTTTATTTTTTCTGGTTGAATAATTTTGATATTTGTTGACCTACTATATGGAAGGAACTGGATTTTAGATATTCTTCTTGATCTGCATTACGATCCACACTCCGGACTGGCATTTTCTCTTTGTGACTTCCGCAACTACCCATCTGCTGTATCTAAAGGTGAGCTAGGTCTATCTTGTGAGTTTTTTTTCACTTATTGACCTCCTCTAACAAAACGCACATGCAATTGGTGTTTGCTAGAGTGAGCGAGCACCAAAATGCTCGGGTCACTCGTTATTCGAGACAACAACTTTTCCCGATGCTCGAGTGCTCGTCTCGAAAACGACCCCATGAAGTCAAAGGGAGACTCGAGCATTTTTTCCAGGGGACCAAGGCTCTTAACACACAGGGAAGCTTGGACAAACACCTGGAAATCAGAACAGGGATGAAACCACCACGGAAATGGACAGGAAACAGCAGGGGCAGCATGCATGATGCCCTCTGAGCCTGCGTGATCGCACCATTATGCCAAAATTCTGGGCAACAGCATTGCCATGGACAAGTGACGAATGAACTAATAGCATCTAAACCTCCATAATTGACCCTGACCTATAGGGGACGGCATGCATAGGCAGCGGACATCAGCGGCAGGCTAGAGAGTGGCATGGCACATACCTAATGGACTCATGCTTCAAAACCAATGGTGGCAGATAGGAACCAAAGGAGGTGAGCAAAAGCGCCAAATAATATCGTACATTCAATAAAGCTTCTGCCAGTATATTTGGTGATTACACAGCAGGTGGCGACCAAGTTAACATGTAAGCCATGAAAACAACGCCAAATTCGGCCCGCGGTTGCCACGCTGAGCTCGTTTGATAAGGGACCATTTATGGAGGCAGGGACTAGTAGTAGATTAAGGTGCTGCAGTTAAAACGAATGTTAGGTGGATCTTGGCATGGGCTGGGCGCTCCGCTGCATGGCGAGCCTTTCGCCAATCCAAGCCCCCTGTCTCTAGCTACTCCCCAAACAGCACTTCTAAGACCTTTTGGTATAAGATCAAGTGTAGTAGCCGTTCTTATAAGTTTATGGAGAGGGCGGGTGAGGGGAATTAAACCGTGCTCAAGAAAGCGCTGAAATATATTGTAAAGATAAAAGTTTGCCAGTTATATTTTGGGTGGGATTACACAGGCAGGGTGGCGACAAAGTTAACCAGTTGGTTTGAACCATGAAAAAACCCAAAATTCTCTGCCTGACACAGCTCGTTATAGGGGACCATGTATGCAGGCATGAACTAGTATTATGAATTAAAGGTGGGCTGTTAGGCAGTATTAAAACTATTTATTGGGATCTTGGCTGGAGCTGGCGGCTCCCGCTTCCAGCGAGCTTTCCCGCCAATCCAATCCCCTGTCTCTATGCTACTCCCGAAACTACAGCACTGCTCAGAACCTTTTGTATAAGATCAGTGTAGTAGCGTTCTTAAAGTTTGGATATGGCGGGGTGAGGGAATTGTACAGATGCTCAAGAATCGGCATGAAATAATATCGTTAATGATTAACAGTTTTGCCATGGTATTGTTGTGATACACAGCAGGGTTGGCGACACAAAGTTTAACAAGTTTGATGTGGAATGCCCTGTAATAGCTCGTTGGCGGTGTGCCTTTTATCGCCTGGCTTCAGCATTTTGAGCACTCGCTGCTGTCGCTTATCGAACGGCACGGCTGCCTGTGGCCTGAGCTACCTGACTGATGGCGCCAGGCCACGGGATAGGTAGTTCGGCAAGAAGAGGAGGTGGGAGGGGTGGGAGGAGGAGGTTATAGAGGCCGTTGCGACCTGGACCGAGGTAGGCCCCCCCCAATCCTCTGCGTCGCAGTATATGACCGCCCCTGGGTCGACTCGTTCCCAGCCTGCACCAAGTTAATTGTAGTAACGTTCTTATAAGTGTTGGGATATGGCGGGTGAGGGGAAGTAAACAGTGCGCAGAAGCGCGAAATAAATCGGTAAATGTAAAAGTTGCCCGTATATTTTGGGGATTACAACAGCGGGGTGGCGACAAGTTACAAGTTTGAATTTGGAATGCCTGTAATAGCTCTTCGGCGTGTGGCCTTTTATCGCCTAGGCTCAGCAGATTTGAGCACCGCCGCGGTCGCTTAGCGTGGCACTGCGCTGAGTGCCTAAGCTACCGACTGATGGCGCCATGGCCACTGATGGTAATTCGGAGGCGGAGGAGGTGGAGGATGGGTGGGAGAGGTATAGTAGGCCTTTGAGACCTGGCCCGAGGTAGGCCCCGCAATCCTCGGCGTCGGCAGTATATGACCAGCCCCCGGGTCAGACTCGTCCCCGCCTGCACCAAGTTAAGTGTAGTATCGTTCTTATAATTTGGGATATGGCGGGTGAGGGTAATGTAAACAGATGCGCAAGAAGCTCTGAATAAGATCCGTAAATGGTAAAAAGTTTGCCCATATATGTGTGGATAAAAACACAGCAGGGTGGCGACAAAGTTACAACTTGATGTGGAATCCATGAAAACAACCTAAACAACCCAAATTTCTTTCTGCCTGACACACCTCGTTGATAAGGGGACGATGTTATGGATGCACTATATGGACGACTTTTGGAGGTAGCAATGGAGACAACGTGTTGAGGCTGCTATGGAGAACATTTAATTTGGATATGCCTGTATTGGCCATTCCAAAAAAGTTCAAACCATAGGACAGGTCTGTGGCCCTCCAGAAAATGAAATAGATGAGTGCCTGTATGTGGCAGTCCAAAAAAGTTTTCAAACCATAGACAGTAGGTGGCCCTCCATAACCAATTGAATAGATTGTAGTGCCTGTATGTGGCCAGTCCAAAAAGTTTTCAAACCCAGAGGAGCAGTAGGTGGCCCTCCATAAAAATTGAATAGATTGAGTTCCTGTCTGGTGGCACTCCCAAAATATCGTTAAAACAGAGGACCGGGTAGGCCGGCCCTCCAGAAAAATGAAATAGGATTGAGTGCCTGTAATGTGGCAGTCCACAAAAAAGTTTTTCAAACCGAGGAGCAGTAGGTGGCCCTCCCAGAAACATTGAATAGATTTGAGCTGCCCGTAGTGGCACTTCCCAAAAATTGTTTAAAACAGAGGACCGGGTAGGTGGCCCTCCATAAAAAAATAAATGCATAAGTACGATAGCTAGGCCCAGTGGGCCCTGTCAGAAAATAGGCCATTCCCTCTGCTTTTAGTGTACAAAATAGGAGTGAGCAGGAGAAAATGAATGGTCCTCTGGTTTGAAAACTTTTTTGGACTGCCACATACAGGCACTATCCAAATTAAATTGTCTCCATAGCAGCCTCCACACGTCGTCTTTTTAGCTGCCTTCACACGTTGTCTCCATTGCTACCTCCACACGTCATCGCCATAGCTGCCTCCAAAAGTAGTACATATAGCTGCCTCCATACATGGTCCCCTTATCAAACGAGCTGTGTCAGGCAGAATTTTGGATTGTTTTCATGGCTTCCATGTTAACTTTGTCGCCACCCTGCTGTGTAATCCACAAAATATACTGGCAAACTTTTATCATTTACCAATATTATTTCAGCGCTTCTTGCGCATCTGTTTACATTCCCCTCACCCGCCAGAACCCAAACTTATAAGAACGCTACTACACTTGATCTTATACAAAAGGTTCTTAGAAGTGCTGTTTGGGGAGTAGCCTAGAGACAGGGGCTTGGATTGGCGAAAGCTCGCCTGGCAGCGGAGCGCCAGCTCCATCCCAAGATCCAACTAACATAGTTTTAACTGCAGCACCTTTAATCTACTACTAGTTCACTGCCTCCATACATGGTCCCCTTATCAAACGAGCTGTGTCAGGCAGAATTTTGGGTGCCTACTATGCCTCCTCCTCCTCCCACCCCTCCTCCACCTCCTCCTCCGAATTACCATCCGTGGGCATGGCGCCATCAGTCGGTAGCTCTAGGCACAGCAGCAGTGCCGTCGCTAAGCGACAGCAGGCGGTGCTCAAACTGCTGAGCCTAGGCGATAAAAGGCACACCGCCCAAGAGCTATTACAGGGCATCACGGCGCAGACTGAACCTGAAGCCAGGCATGGTTGTGTGTGACAACGGCCGTAACCTGGTGGCGGCTCTGCAACTCGGCAGACTGACACATGTGAAACGAGCTGTGTCAGGCAGAATTTTGGGTTGTTTTCATGGCTTCCACATCAAACTTGTTAACTTTGTCGCCACCCTGCTGTGTAATCCCCAAAATATACTGGCAAACTTTTATCATTTACCGATATTATTTCAGCGCTTCTTGCGCATCTGTTTACATTCCCCTCACCCGCCATATCCCAAACTTATAAGAACGCTACTACACTTGATCTTATACAAAAGGTTCTTAGAAGTGCTGTTTCGGGAGTAGCCTAGAGACAGGGGCTTGGATTGGCGAAAGCTCGCCTGGCAGCGGAGCGCCAGCTCCATGCCAAGATCCAACTAACATAGTTTTAACTGCAGCACCTTTAATCTACTACTAGTTCACTGCCTCCATACATGGTCCCCTTATCAAACGAGCTGTGTCAGGCAGAATTTTGGGTTGTTTTCATGGCTTCCAGGCTGCCCCCTCTCCCCCCTTCTATTTGCCCTTTTTGTAGAGCCTTTAAAATGTTGGTGGTCAATAAGGTTCTCCTGCTGGCAAGATTGGTTATTGCACGAAAGTGGGGGAGTTCGACTACCCCGTCCCCTGAAGAATTCTTAGGAGAAGTGGAGAAGTGTAAAAAATACGAAAGATTGATGGCGATTAAGGGTGGACATTTGGAAAAGTGGAAAAAGACTTGGTGTATAGAGACAGAGAATAAGTGATGAGGAGGAACATGATGGGCAGAAACTTAGTAATATCCTGAGCATTAGTAAAAGGAGCTGTATTCGGTGCATCAAATGATAGATTGTATATTTCTTTTTTTTTTTTTTTTTCCCTTCTTTTTTTTCCCACGGCAGAAGGGTGGGAGGGTGGGTTGTTGGACTCAGAAGGGATGGGTCGGAGGGGGAGGAGGGTGGTCGGCGGGGGTTATTGTGGTGTTTACTTGGGCTACAAATCATTTTGCCCCTTTTCATGTTTTTGATAGACTTCTAAAACAAAAAAAAAATAAAAAAAACAAAAAACAAACAAACAAACAAACAAACAAAAAAAACATAGTTTTAACTGCAGCACCTTTAATCTACTACTAGTTCACTGCCTCCATACATGGTCCCCTTATCAAACGAGCTGTGTCAGGCAGAATTTTGGGTTGTTTTCATGGCTTCCTCATCAAACTTGTTAACTTTGTCGCCACCCTGCTGTGTAATCCACAAAATATACTGGCAAACTTTTGCAGCCTCAGAGGCATCCATGCATGCTGCCCCTGCTGTTTCCTGTCCATTTCCGTGGTGTTTCCATCCTTTTCTGAGGTTCCCAGGTGTTTGGCCAAGCTTCCCTGTGCAGAGCCTTGGTCCCCTTGAAAAATGCTCGAGTCTCCCTTTGACTTCAATGGGGCTCGTTATTCGAGACGAGCACTCGAGCATCGGAGGTGTTTGGCCAAGCTTCCCTGTGCAGAGCCTTGGTCCCCTTGAAAAATGCTCGAGTCTCCCATTGACTTCAATGGGGCTCGTTATTCGAGACGAGCACTCGAGCATCGGGAAAAGTTTGTCTCGAATAACGAGTACCCGAGCATTTTTGGTGCTCGCTCATCTCTAGTCTTATGGTACTTTTAATTGGTAACAGTATTGTGGTATCATTATTTGCCCCGGGTTTTTGGCGCACGCGATCGGATTGTGGCGCATCGGCGCCGGCATGCACGCGATGGAAATTGGGGGCGTGGCCGTACAAAAACCCAACGGATTCGGAGAAACCGCTGCATTTAAAAAAAAAGTGTCGCGGGACACGCACTTACCTTCACCAAGTATAGGATTGTGCATTCCAGCGGGCCTCGGCGGACTTCAGCGCGGCAGATACACCTGGTGGATGTTGGAGGAACTGCCTTAGTGAATCGCCGGAAGACCCGAATCCACCGCAGAGAACGCACCACTGGATCGTGAATGGACCGGGTAAGTAAATCTGCCCCAGTGAGTCCACATAATTGCAAAAAACTGTACATGGTAGTCCCCCCCCCCCCATGTATGAAATAAAGCAATAGGTATCTAGAACCAAAACATAAACCATGTGTAAGCAAACACCAATGCATGTGAGTTGTGTTAGAGGAGTCAATAAGTGAAAAAACTCACAAGATAGACCATAGCTCACCTTAAGATACAGCAGATGGGTAGTTGCGGAGTCACAAAGGAAAATGCCAGTCCGGAGTGTGGATCGTAATGCAAGATCAAGAAGAATATCTAATACTCCAGTTCCTTCCTAGTAGGTTAAAAAATATCAAAATTTATTCAACCAGAAAAAATAAAAAACATAACATAGACTGACAATGTGTAGTAGAGATGAGAAAGCAGCCTTCCTCCCTACATGTTTATAAATGTATCTTGTGATAGACGTGGGTTTCCACCCGTACCCCATATGTCAGTGAGGGTGAAAACCTTTTAGAGACCGAGTGCCCACAACTTGTACCCCAAACCTAATTATTACGCAAGTGCCAGTACGGCAATAACCAGAAAACGACAGTGTTTAGAATCAAGTTACACACGACTGCGCGAGTCGGATTCGCAGTCCTATCACACACTAACCCACTTGTTACAGACACCTTTTACATCACATAAAAGAGTAAAAAAAGTTATCAAAAGTGTAACGGCAGTCACTCAAAATGGTACAATGACAAACAACGGCCTCATTAAGCAAAAAAAAACAACCAGTCCCAGCTCGTGCATAAGTTATTAGCCGTCACAAGATGTCGAAAAACCTATTTTCTTTTTCGTACACTGTTTTATATTTTCCCCCCCCCCCAAAGTATTAAAAACACCATAAAACCTACAAATCTGGTCATCACTCTGCGATGACGAGCACCAAAGAATAAAGAGACAAATGATTTGGAGCGCACAGCGAAAGTATTAAATCTACAGCTTCCCAGTTACAACGACATCTTTGCTTTTGGAATAATAAAAGAGAAGTAAACATATTTACCAAAAAAAAATAGCCCTCACACCCAGGTATAAAATATATAAGCACAGTACAATACTATAATATAATGTGCTATTATCATAAAACATACATAAAATAACATATGTACACTCGTTTCCAATGCCTTTCTTTCCGGTCTGTGGTTCCGGTGGGGGCGGGGGGGGGGTCAGTGGATAGATGGCAGAAGGTGGTGGCGGTTTAGGGTGGGGGGGGGGGGGGGTGTCAGTGGAGGGGGTGTGGCGGGGGGGGGCGGGGAGTGGTGGCGTGGGGGGGGGGGGGGGGCGGGGGGGGGGAAATGCACCGCATCTGGAGTTCGGGCAGTGGGGTTATGGCATGCGTTCCAGGGGAGGGGGTGATGGGGGGGCAGTGACTGGAGTGAGGGGGGGGGGGGGTGGTAGTGAAGAGGGGCGCGTAATTTGGTCAGGCAAATTGCAGTGAGTGGGGTGAAGTGTGGGCTGGAGTTTGGGTGGGTGGGGTGATAGGGTGCCATGCGGCAGAAGCGGGCTGGGGTTCGCGCGGGGGGGTTTGTGGTTAGCAGGCGCGGTGAGTTTTCGGGCCGGTTGCTTAGAGGGTGAGGGGCGGGAGCGGGCAGGTAAATCAGCCTCCTGCTTACAATTTTCCCCCCGTGGATGCGCAGAATAAAAAAAAAAAATAAACTCACGCAGACTCCACGTTCCCGGCTGATCACTGCGCACACGCAGGATAAGGTCCCCAGCGCTGGCGCGTAATGACATCATTGCGTCAGCAGCGCTGGGACGCTATTATCGTTCTGTGCGCTGCAGTGATCAGAGTGACAGAGCAGGCCAGTGTCAGAGCCCCGCTCTGTCATGGCTGTTAGCAGTATCGGAGCGCAGCTCCGATCAGCTACAGTCATGAAGAACAGGTGTGGACAGTGGTTGCCGCACCTGCAGTGGTTGGGATGATGGGGCGCGTGCCAGCAGTGAGGGCTCTGCGTGCTCTCTCTGGCACGCGTGCCTAGGTTTCGCCACCGCTGCCATATGTGGTGGTAAACGGCTGTATGTGGGCGCTGAATGAAAGCAGTGACATTAGAGCAGATGTACAGGCTATAAAAATAGTATTTCTGGGAAATCTAACTATTATATATCTACCATATTCCTCGAATATAAGCTTAGTTTTCCAGCACAAAAATTTGGTCTGAAAACCCAAACTCGCCTTATCTCTTGAGTAAAAATATATAGGTTTTACCAGGTTTCTATGGTAAAATTGGAGGGCCGTCAGCTATAACTTTGGTCGCTTATACTCGATATATCAGTATATATACAGCACTTTGAGATTACTCTTGATAGAAATTCATTGGAGGGGGGCCTTATCTTATTGCTTCACATTTTATTAACTATTTCAAGGTGGATACAAAGATAATCATACATTTTTATTTTTGGGCTTATTAGCACTTTTCTTTTGGTGCTCCCATAACATAAAAAAATTTTTATATTTATTCTCATTTCTCTGTTTATCTCTGTTTTACTATGATTTAATGAGCAAAACCAATATTGGAGAAAAATAACATTTGTGTTAGCAGTTATAACTCTCTTATTTTTTTTTGACAGAGCGGGTTGAGGGCTTATTTTTTGAGAAGCGTTTTTCTTTCAGTGTATCTTTGGGGCACAAAGTCTTTTTGCATGATTTTTAGAGGATCCCTTTGGGTAATTTATAGAAAAATCATATATTTTTGAGAAATTTTGGTGATACCAATATGTATGTGTTTTTTTTAAAAAAATATTTTATTGTATTTTCATTCTTCAACGGAAATATAGTGTATAAGGGACTTTTTATTTACTTTTGTATTATAAAATGTTTTAACTTTATTTTTTTCTTAAAGACTTTGAGCTTGAATGTTTGTTGAACAACCACACACCTTCCCGCAGCTCATTACATTAATACATTTGCGGCCGGCGTCCTGTGGTTCCGTCAGTATACCCCCGGCTGCCAGTGGATCCATGGCACCAGCGACATTCGCTGTGGGGTCCAATGGGTGTAAAGGGAGCATGCTCCCTCTGCATCTACTTAACACTGTTCCGTTCTCAGGTATTAGTGCCAGGTTATTGCCCACTGCCACCACCAGCAGAAAGTAAATGGTCCTAAATGCTTCTCGTTGCAGTGCAATAGAAAGGCGCGGCTTGAGAGAATGGCCTTCAACAGCTGCCGTAAAGCCTGTTGGTCATTAAGGTGTAAAATGTCCTAAGGCCAATAACTTTTCATACTAACACATACAAACCTGTGATTGTTTTCTCATTTTTGCAGGATGAGATGACATTTTTATGCTTACACAGTGACATTTTGCGGACTGTACTGGAGTAGTAAAATGCGATTTTACCGGTGGGGTTTTGCTGCAAATGCATCAAACACAAACCTAGTATAGGATCTGCCTATGAACTTTCCATACACCCGCCCGGGGCAGCTTAATATTCCTTTGTTCCTTACGGAGCCCTTGTTTATTGCCCTTTCTAGTTGAGAATGTGTATGGTGACGTTCCTCTTAAAAAGTGGGCTGAAACAATAATTGTACTTAAAAGTTACATTGTGCAAGAACAGTAAGTTTGATGTGTTGATAAAAAAAAGGTCAATACACAGGACTTGTCAGCAGAACATTTATTGGGGCTCATTTAAGGGTCTCGAATCACGCACATTTCTCGGGTTTCCCGATAGTTCCAATTTGCGCCGATTTCCCCGTGATTTGTGGGCGCACACGTCGATTTTGGCACATTGCGCCAGCTTTCATGCGACAGAAATCGGGGGCGTGGCCCGGGGACAACCCTACGGATTCAGAAAAAACGTGGAATTCACGAAATCAGCAGTGAACTCTGGTGGCCCTCGCTGCAAGCAGCGACACCTGGTGGAATCGGGCGCACGGACCTTAGTGATCCCGGCAGACCCGTAATCCTCGCGAGAACGCGCCACTGGATCGTGACTGGACCGGGTAATGTAAATGTGTCCCATTGTTTTTACTTGGGGTTGCCCACCGGACAATGCACAGTAACATTAATGCATTAGCACCTGGTTACCCCCACATGGGGCTGTCTTCTTCTGGAACCTCTGGAAAAAGAATTCCAACTGGGATGAAATTGACAGTGCCAGTTACTCGTGGGCACCGTTTTTACAACTTTTGATTGTGCCTCTAATGCAACCTCCCCTTTACACTCCGACTGGGTTGGTATGATCATGGATGTCTAACTTATTAGGATTCAATAATTTTAAAAATTTAAATCTTTTGTAGAAAAAATGTCTTTGTTTTGGCATATCTGACGCTAATTCCTTTTTCATACTTTGGAGTACGAGCTGTTTAAGCGACATTTCCACCGCCATAAAAACTTTATTACTATTTGATTAGATTGGGACTACCTAGGGGTTACCTACATGTTTCAGATTTTTTTTTTTAATTTTCATATCAGCTCTAGAAAGGAGGGTTGATTTGAACTTTTGTATTTTTTTTTTTGTATGTTTTTGGGGGTGGCGATCTAGCCAAGATGTCAGTACCCACTTGCCCCCTTTAAAAATGCCAGGGCATTTAATGGGTTAACACCCATGATTGGTGCCAACGCTATTCGCAGGTTTTAGCATGGAGTATTTACTGCAATAGGCAGCAACAAACAACCGAACTGTAACAAAGAGGGTTCGGCTAAGTGACCCGCTTATACTAATTCTGTGCCACCCACCAATTTAATTTGTTTGGTTGAGTCCCCCCAGGACTACAAGAGTCTGTGAACACTTTTTTTGTGATAAATCCTTTTTATTTAAATTGATTACAACTGGAGTAGAGAAACTATCAGGTCACAGTATTTTATTCCTGCTCCTGCGCTAACCAGGACCACGTGGGTCAACACAGCCAAATATTCTTATGAGAAGGCAGTTTATTATCTTTCCTCTGTATCCTTTCTTCACTGCATAGCTCTGAAGTTGCGCTATGCACTGAATGCAGGAGCTGCCATATGACCGCCAGCTCTTTAGTCCAGGAGGTCATTACCCGCCGCGGGGAGAGCACCATAACTCCTGAAGGGACGTATATCCAGCCGGCATAATTTGTGAATGCACAAGACTTAGCACTGCTCTGCCATTTTGTCTCCACCAGGGGTCCTTTCCATTCCTGTAACTGGGGCTCTTATGGTTGCTCCGTTAACAACGGGGAGCTTATAAGTTAAACAGACACACCCATAAGTACTAAAGTTAAACAGACACACATAAAATATAAAGAATAAATACAAATATACCCTGATATCCCAATAAAATTACTCGTATTATGCCATATTATATATCAAATAATCCATTCAAAGACTAGAGCATTCATATTATATGGTCTATTTGAGTTAATTTGAAAAAGAACAAAAATCTATATAAACTAGACTTTTTTTAAAAAAGTATTTTCCCCATTTTTTGTAAACAAAAAAAATAAATAATATCTATAGACCTTGTTAATTTTTAACTACCCCTCGAAAAATGCAGCAAAAACGTTTAATGCAGCCGAAAAAACAAAGAAATGATCGTATTTTTCGGACCATAAGGCGCACAAAAAATCCTTTTATTCTCAGAAATCAAAGGTGCGCCTATAGTTCAGTGTTGCCTTATATATGCCGCCGTACTTACAGACAACAGCTGCTTGGAAACTGGGACAGGTCTCCATCTGCTGGTCATTCATCCTTGTAATCAGGTGCGCCTTATAGATCCGTGTTCCTATATGTGAACCTAGACAATTTAGCAGGCATTTATGATGGGCGCCTTATATCCGTGCGCTTTATAGTCCGAAAAATACTGTATGGTACATATAAAATCCCCCTTCATGCATATAAAATCGGCTAAAAATGCCGCGTCACTAAAGCCTTTTCAGGCCTGGTCATTAAGGGGTAAATTACACCTACTGTGAAAAGGTCAAATATTCTCTTAATGACATGACAATGGCAAGTTAACGCGGACTTGTGCTGCTTGAACGCACCACCCAGCAGCTTTAATTTATTACATTGATTTCATTGTAACCTTTACCAATGCCAAATTAAGCATTTATATACATTCGTTACTTTTAAACAAGATCATATGCCATTAAATGCAATTAGTGCGGACCTATGATAACCATATTAAATGCATAAACCGCGTAAATGCTATAGAGAAGAAGAATAGTGTGTGTTCAGTAATGAAACAAGAACGGAACCCTTCATACATGGAGACCTTGAATTATAGCGATCATAACTCCTTTGGTAAGACCGGAGAAATACATAATTTATGTGTTTAGGAGGATATAAACGCCAGGAATGGATGCATTATCTCTTAATGCTGTATCTATGGTTATGTTGCACTAAAGGGTTCAATGGTGTAAGTCAGGATGAGCAGGTACATCTATATGTGCTTAGTACATCCCCTCATCATAATACAGCTGCTCCTGGCTTGTTTGGCAATGATATCATTTTTTGCATTATTCTTTAGTACTTACTGGATTCAATAGAAATTTATATAGAATAGAAGGTGAAATCTGGTGATATATACAGGTGGTCCCCACTTAAGAACACCCGACTTACAGAAAACCCCTATTTACAGACCTCTGGATATTGGTAATTTCCTGTTACTTTAGTCTTAGGTCTGCAATAATCATCTAACAGTTATCACAGGTGTCTGTAATGAGCTTTATTGATAATCCTGTTCTTATGACAACCCAACATTTTTAAAATCCAATAGTCACAGAACCAAAAAAAAAAAATTTGTCTGGGGTTAAATTAAAATATACAATTCCGACTTACTACAAATTTAAGTTAAGAACAAACCTCAGAACCTATCTTGTACGTAACCCGGGGACTGCCTGTATGTGTATTTATTGTAATTATTATTATTGGGATTTTAGTAGAAAATCCGCATGGTAAGAGTTGAAAAAAAAAATGTACTTACCATGATCCGCTCCTCATGCTGATACTCCTGTCTCGGATGGAATTGACTTTTGGTGGCTTGGAAGGTCCCAGTTATAGGCCCTGTTACATAGACAAAAAGTTGAAATCAAGGACTGCTTATAAAACACCCTTAAAGTGGTTGGCCACTTTGGGGCAGGAAACCAAAATATTGTACTTTCCGATGGAATTCTAAAGCTGTCTTGATCTTCCTGCGCGATGAGGGAGCATCTTCTCTCATCTTCTGTCTTCTTCCCCTTCAGCCTGTTCGGACTGTCCCAGACAGGAGGAACATGTGATGTACCTATCCCATCGTTCCTCCTCCCCTGGGCACACTCCCGTCATGCATCCTGTCCTGTGCTGTGAGTGTTCACAGTTGTACCTCTGCACATTGACCTATGAAATTACTGCGCATGTGCAGACGAGCCGGACAAAGAAATGGCGTACCTCGATCCCACCCAGTCAAGACATGGATAGAAGAACAGGAGGGACCATGAAGGAGATCGCAGAGATAGATAATTACTTCTTTATAGAAGAGGTAACACAAAGACAGGGATAGTGTGCCCTGAGCTTGCACCAGCCTCTGTCCCTTCCTATACCCCCCCACGCTAAACCGTGGGGCGACTACTTGAAGACTCGGAATACATGCTAAAGTGTGGGAAGGGAAACCAAACAGACTGACAAACATAAACCAAAAAGAATGGTAAACTAGCCGGATCACATGAGAGGGTATGTCAATAGCAAAATCATAGGCAAAAGTTCAATGTGCAAAAAACGACTGAGGGTCACAACAACACAGATACAGATACAGAGCAAGTCAAAACCTATGCTGAGAGCGAGTGGAGAAGGGATTTCAAACACTGGCACAGTGACTAGTGAAGCCTGCAATTTATTGCAACCAAACTCCACCGTCCAGAACCTGATGGATGGACAGCCTTCTGGGAATTACCCCTCATGGTGCAGAAACAACCAGGCACCGGCAGAGGATTGCACAGTCCCAGCGTTAAGAACACAACTCCAGACACGCGAGATATTAGCAGCCGCTGCCCGGACGAGAGGTGGAGTTTGCTTGGATACGCGCCGAGGTTCGGAGAACGCTGCTGCCCAAGCATAAGTCCCAGCATTTTCCCTGCAACTGACACTTTCATTGCATATAGTACTGGGAGGGAGGATAAAAAAATATATTTTTAGGTATTATTGGCACGTGGGCATTATTTACATATTTTTCTGAAGATGGCCATCCCCTTTAAAGGAAATACCATAAAAATCCATCATGATAAACCAGGGACATTCTTAAATAACAAGGCACCGGACTGTGTGTAATCTTCTTATAATTTTTATCTTTGGCCTCCTCCCTTCTAAAATACTAGCTTTTAAAATTATGCTAATGAGAGGGCTATTTGGGTTGTTTGCACACATGCTGATTCATGCATGTCACAGGCTGCCTCTTGGAGAAGGACACACTCCAGGGAGCGGGGAGGGTTTGACAGTGTAACAGCCTGTAAAACTGTAGCACGGAGGAGCTCACATACACCCCAGATCACTTTAAGTCTATAGCTAATTGTGATTTAGAAGGAAGGAGGCCATGGAGAATCGTATGAAAAGACCGGCAATATATCTACAGACAAAAGTAGATGTGGTTGAATGTCAAACTTGATTCGAGGATCAGAAAAAGCCATGGTCAATTGATACAAATAAACTAAACCCTCTCTCTTTTTTGAGGAGCTCCACCTCTAGACCTCATACTCAATCTTCATTTTTTTTTATCTTTCAAAATTTTATTACAAGTTTTTTAACAATAAGTACAAACCGAGTACAATATTCTTAACCCAGAACCATATGTTAAATTTTCCATCGAGTCGGATATAATGGGTTTAATAGAGTTATAGAAAACCTAACATGAGGAATCTATATTGAAGTAGATATGAAATAGGTAATGTCTCCTGTCTCTACCCTAGTCTGTGATTAAAAATCCTTGAATCTAACGTACTTGTTAAAAACTTTATTTAGTAATATGTAAATAGCTGCCAAGGCTATTGGGCGTGTCCTAGCCTGGCCGGGCACTGGGAACTAGGCTAAACCAGGCCCCGAGCCTCTTGCAGTTCATTTACAAATTACTAAAATAAAGTTTTTAACAATTAGGCTCCAGGATTATTAAATTACAGATTGGGGCAGAGGCAAGGAGAGTAATCTACTGTCATATCTACTTCTCATAGTACAGTGATGGCGAACCTTTTAGGCAGCCAGTGCCCAAAAAAGCAACCTCAAACCCCCCTTATGTATTGCGAGGTGCAACCAAAATTTAAAGCAGTACTTATTGCTCCCTGTTCTTCAACAACTTTCAATCAATTTCTCCTGAGGACAGCAACACAGTAGAAAGATGGAAAATGTTAGCTTCTTCTGAAAGCAGATGTTTTAAGTTGCTTGGAACTGCAGAAGATGTCTTTGAGTCCTGTTAGGTGTCCTGGGGACATGGCCGGGTGCCCACAGAAAGGGCTCTGGATTGCCGCCTCTGGCACCAGTGCCAGAGTTCGCCACCACTGTCAATTAGAATTCCTCAGGTAGGTTTCCTTAACTCCTTGACACTTGCCTCGCCCTACAGTACAGTCCAGAGCTACTAGGCCGCTGTATGAAGAGGGCCCTCATCAACCCCTATCCGGTATAAAAAATAAAAAAAAACTCTAAACTAGAACTGATATAAAATGAAATAAACGTAAAAATCACAAACATGGTTAGATTCGCTGAGTCTCAAAGCACATCTATAAAATATTATTTTGGTTTATTTCAAGCGTGAACCCCAACGGAACCCCGACGAAAAATGGAAATTAGCGCCCAAATGTCCAAACGCTACCAGTTCACACAAACATTTACATCACAATAACTTTTAAAAAGATCCTCAAATTGCTACCAATGAAAACCTCAGCTCATCTCGCAAAAAAGACACCAAAACAGCTCCTACACTGAAGTATAAAAAAAGTTATTAGCATCAGAAGAGGCAAAATACGTTTTATCTTTTTTACAATGTTTTAATTTTAAAAACCTGTTAAAAGCATAAAACCCATATAATTTGTTATCACTGTGATACAAGACCAAAGAATTAAGCAGACATAAAGTTTGAGCAGCACAGTGAAAGTCTTTAAACTGAGCCCACAAGAAAGTGCTGCAATTGCATTTTTTCGCCATTTCACATCAACACTTAGAATTTTTTTTCCAGCTTCCAGTAGGATGCATAGAATATAATACTTCCCGTGAGGATAAAATTGTTATGGCAGAAAATACCCCTCACACAGCTCTGTACATGGAAACGGAAAATGTTATAGATTTTGGCGAAGGTGTAGAGCGAAAAATGAACCTATAACCGCGGTGTCCTTAATGTTATTGTTTTGGCTTGTTGCAATGCGTCTTTAAGTACTAAGCTAAAGACACAAGGGATATTAGGGGTATGAAGGGGGTTGGGTGGGCTCAGAGTATAGGGCTGTTGGCCAGATTGACCATTGTTGTTGAAGTGGATTAGCGAGTTACTTCGGTGGACAAGAGCTTATTCAAAGGCAATGTAGAGTTACCAATTCAATAACTTCAGAGTTTTGTGGGCAGTGTGGAGATCGCTAATGTGTCCTAGTCGCGGATTATGTTGTTAAAGCGTAGAATATAGGAGTTTATAGTTCTTACATTTTTAGGGAGGAGTCGAACCCACAAATAGAAGAGCCATTTGAGGAGAAGTGTAATACGTGAGTTGGCATATAGCGTTGGGAGGGGGAGTAATGGCCAGAGGGCAAAAATACATTTGGGTTTCTATGAGAGTGCTACCACCTTGTAATATTTTTGGTGGGTTGGTCACATTGAAAGGTGATTCCTCTCTACCTAAGCTCTTCCACACAGAGTCTCTTTACCTCATACAAACAAAGTTATTTCACTCCTTACCGAACCGCCCTGGCCTTAAAGGGGTAAGTCTGGGGGAAAGGGGGTAATAAAAAAAAAATGATTAACATTTTTTAAAAACTATTTTTAGACCACCTAGGGGTCTGATCGTTCCTACCATATACCGCAATACTACTGTATTGTAGTATATGGTTTCTATATAGGATCTACAGAAGCAATAGACGCGTCTGGTCTTCAAAGACCCGGGCGTCCTGGCAACTGATCCCGCTCACCATGACGACACGGAGAGGACGATCTTAAGCAAGATGGTGGTGCCCTTTTTACCGACGTTTTTTAAATGCCGGCGGTGCAAGGGATTGCACCGATAACGGGTATAATGGTGCCGGTGCAGCTTCTCTTCCCAGCGAAAACAATGCCGTCAGTGCTGCATAGGAAATCCCACAGGGTTGTCCCACAGGGGTATATATTTAGGTTATATGTGACACAGCTCCTGACATAGGGGCACTCACCTCCATGTAGGTGTGCTTGGTTAACAATCCATGACCCTGGTGGTAGTGTCCTTAAATTTTTTTGTGGATGGCACGTTAGAAAGTCCACGCCCTGTGTTTCTATACTGAAGGAAATTTTACGCCAGGTCAACTGGAAGCCCCTGGGTTGCTTCTGGGGACACAAATAATCTTGAATGTATTTCTTCCAATTCTTTACCTGCGGTACTTGTCACATGCAAAAAGTTGCATCTGTTTTTTGCTATGATAAAAAAAATCCTTCCTCTATGAAGTGACATATATGAGCAGTGGTTCTTCCCGCCTGCTTGGCGTCTCCCCTACGACCCCTCACACTTGTAAAGCCTTCACAATAGCTAATGATCAGAATGGTTAGAGTGAGCAGTTTGGATTTCAGAAAGAGGGTTAATCATTTTTAGAGGTTATTAAAATTTTAGCACCTAAGAGAGAAGATGTGCGCTGAAATACAGAAGAATCATGATTTATCCTCCCTCACAATAAAATTTATTCATTGCATCCACCAGCCATCACACATGGTCAAAAATGGCTTTTGTGTAGGGATGTGGATTCAGGCTGAATATTAATACGATACAGATGTAAAAGCAATTAATATGCATTCCTTTGCAGGGACTAACATTACAATATTTTGCTTAACGGTTCTGCAGCCAGAAAGTCCCCGGACTGACATATTGCACATGCATGAGTGAAGACTCTCATAGCAGTTGGTATATCTGGTAGTGAAATTTCCTAATAATCATCATTTATTACATTTCTGTAACTTAGCTATACATTTGATTGAAATAATTATTCACGAATGGGGTCACCAGCTGTAAGGCTGCATTACCACTTGTTTATGATCTTTAATTGATGAAGTACCTCAAAGTGCCCTAACGTACTCAAAATTTGGTTAGACTAAGTAGATAATAACACAGATGAAGGGTTAAAACCCTGCAGGAGACCTTAGGGCAAGACTCGGGGCTAGAGGTCTATGACATGGTAAAAACTGGAAAGAAGGAAGAGCTCCTCAAGCATAGCATCTGTAGGAATAGCAAGAACAAAAATAAGAATAGTGAAAATGAGATTTGCATTTCTTTTTGAATATACTCCATTTTTAGATCAGCAATCGGGATTAATATGCACATGGTAGAAAGTGATAGAGCCTTGATATCAGTACTGAAAAAGGACCAATGGTAGTGTTTGCCCATGTAGGACAATTAATGTGGGGATTCATGATTACTTCTGAGCCTGAAAATGACGTTTTGTACCTAAAATGCCCCTCCGACACATTTAAAAGGCTTTTTTTTTTGCCATTTTTTTGCCATTTCCCGACTCGTCTTACAAAGTGGTGACCTCACAAATGGGTTTAGGGGAACATGGTCATATTAAAAAATAATTGTTCAAAAAATCAGGAGGTTGAGCCAAAATGTGCCACACAGTTTAGACCAGCTAAAAGCAAGTCTAAAAGGTAGAATTCTGGATTCATTATCACGATATGAATCTGGTCAAGCCCAGACTAGTGGCGACCGCTCTGCTCTGTCAAGCCTGAGACACTTATGAATCTCCCCCATTAGTTAGAAGTACTTCACACTCACAAGATAACGGCTGACGGTGTTTTCTCTAAAGGTAATTTTATGTGTGTAGTTGAATGAGTTGTGACCAGTTGATCAAAACTAAATTATATAATTTGGAGATCACAAGTTCGATTGAACATTGTATCACTTGTAGATAAAATTCTTGGTGTAGCCTTACTGTGCCCGTGTGAGATTTTATAAACCTGCTTGGCTGACCCCTCATATCTACTCACTCCCCATTTCCCATACCTCTTCTCATCATGTCATGTGACCGGGTGGCATCACAGGTCTTTTAGCTCCTAACATTAGAAACATATACCATGTATGTATCTGATCACATGAAATACAGCAGGCTCCATGGACTCTACTCTCCCTATACTGCTAAACTCTACTTCCCCCAACTCCATAGAGGCATGCTGTGATTCATGTGTTTCTGTCTCCCTACAGCAGAATATCATGTCTGTCATAGGAAAAAGAAGCAATGTGCATGCAAGAAGGCAGAGGGCAATGCAAAAAATTTACTTGTGTAAACTTTATGCAAATCACCCGTGTTGAATCCATCCACTAAATGAGTCCTGCAAACTGATTTTGAAACTTTGCATCCATTGCAGCTTATCCATTTAGGGATAAGGTAGTCTTTTAATCATAGTTTTTAATAGTCTTTTTGGTGGGTTAAATTGCATGACAGGTTCTCTTCATTCCAGTTTTTAAATTTTATAGGAAATAAGTGCACACCTCAAGGAATATCACAGGTCATTCAAATATTTGTATGTAATAACCAATCCCTGGTCAGTTTGGCAGCAAAAATAGGTTAGAAATATAAACGCAATGTGTGCAGGAATAACCCACGCGCTCCTTCTGAAATGCACTTCCTCAGGTCCACCAGTGATATTTTCTTGAGGTTGTGCCATTATTTCCATTTGTGTTCTATACTTTTGCTTTTGGAGTTGCTACTTGGTGATTAGTACTTTTAAAGCACCTTTTTGGATATCTGTCTAGATAATTGGGCATTTGGCAATAATCTTTGCATTTTTTTCTTTGATGCAATGTGATGTATCGACTTATCAGGGTCTGATACAGTGGTCTTGGTAATATGTACTTGTGTATGTTTTAAATTTTTTTTTGTTGTTTGGTATTTTGATATGAAATAAAACTTTTTGCATATGTCTTTGTTGGCCTTATACACACTTCTCTTTTTTGTTAATGGTCTAACAGTTGTTTTAGTGTGTTGGCTTGCATTACATGACACACTCTCTTTACAGGTATTGAGCTGTGCAGGTTTGAACATAAAGAGAGACTGACGTTCTATGTGGACGCCCTCAATCCATGTCTTCCTTCCTGGTGGGTCTTCCGTGGTTCAGCTCCACGCACTGTGCTTAACTGGAGACAGGGAGATTCTTCCTTGGACCAGATTGCCAGACTTCGCTTATGGGTATTCTTCATCATTAACTGTCATGGCTTCTTCTGTGGCTCCAAGCCCCTGGAGGGTCTCCTAGCTTTTTAAATACTTTGCGATGTTTTTTTCAAGATGCAAACTTTGCACCGCACCGTCCCTATGACTCCCCTGTTGATCTCCTCCTTGGGGTTGGGGTGTACCCACTCTCTGTGCCCGAATCCGCCGAACCTGCAGAGGGGGAGGGGGGGGGTGTTATATGTAAAATCTTCTTCTCCTGGTGCAGTTCTTCTTTGTGACGAAAAGGATGGGTCGCTCCATCCATTATTGACTATCGCGGTCTTAAAGGGGTATTCTCGTCTCGGCATTTACATTCAGTTTCACTAATCTTTCACTATATAAACATTTCTTCAATTGGATGTATTTAAAAAAATGTTCCTGTGTGAAGATAATTTCTCATAAATTGAGTCATACGGTCCCTTAGAAACAGATGGCTTCCTCGGATACGACCACGTCACACTCTGGCAGCGGTGGCAGACTTGGTCTATTGAGCCCTGCCTGACCTACTGGATCAGCGATCATTAAACCACGGACGCTGTGGGACATGCAGTATACTCTCGTACTTTCATATCAAACCTTTTTGTTTTTTGTGCAATCCCTCCAGCAGACTGGCCGTATCCGAGGAAGCCATCCTGTTTAAGGGACAAAATGACTATATTTATGAGAATTATCTTCACACTAGGAACTTTTTTTTAATAACATCCATTGAAGATGTTGTTATATGCAGATAAATGAAACTGCATGTGAAGCCCAGATGAGAATACCCCTTTAACAGGTCACCGTTACACAACCGTATATTTTTGGCCATTGATCACTGACAACTGTTCAATCGCCTCGAAGCGAAAGGAGGGGTTACGTCACGTTCCTGCTCCTCCGGCTGTGCGTGCACTACCCCGTCTCCAAGAGCACATGTGCCGGCTTCAGAAGTTTATAAGGGTCTAGCGCATCGTTAACCCCTTAAGGATGCAGGTATTCTCGCTCATTCTCGCATCTCCATCTTCAAAAATCCATAACTTTTTTTTTTCCGTGTACAGAGCTGTGTTAGGCTTATTTTGTGCGTAACAATTTACTTTCCAGTAGTTTTATTTTATTTCCCTCCATGTAGTGGGAAGCCGGAAAAAAATTTCCAAATGTGAAAATTGAAAAAAAAAACACATGTGCGTCACGTTCTTTGTGGCTCAGTTTTTAGGACTTTCTCTCTGCGCTCCAAATACACCACCTACTTTATTCTTTGGTTCGGTACGATCGGCGGTGATAACCAAATTTATACAGGTTTTATTGTGTTTTAATACATTTCAAAAATTAAACGAATGTGTACAAAAAAGAAAAAAAATTTGCCATCTTCTGACGCTAATAACTTTTTCATACTTTGGTGGATGGAGCTGTAGGAGGTGTCATTTTTTTGTGAAATGAGCCGACGTTTTCATTGCTACCATTTTTGAGGACTGTGTGACATTTTGATCATTTTTATGACATTTTTTATGTCATGTAAAAGGTGTAAAAGTTGCATTTCGACATTTGAGCGCCATTCCAGTTTTTCAGAGGTCACCGCTACCAATAGTGTTTTATATTTTGGTAGATCGGACCCTAGATGGTCAAATCGTTCCTACAACTACTGCGATACAACTGTATTGCAGCATATGGCATTTCTGCACACTATACATTACAATGAGCCACAGGCTCTTGTAATGAATAGGCAGAAGCCATGCAGCCTCAGGTCAAATGAAGACCACGAGCTACCATGGCAACCATCTCTGTATGAAGATGGCTCTGTTATGAAGATGAGCCCCTTCATACACCCTCATAGGTCCGGGGTGTTATATCCATCACGAGCGTGAAGAGGTTATTGCCACTGCTCATTTTCCAGATTCCATATACCCAGCCTCTCCCTGATCCTTGTGCCTTGTGCCCAGAGAAAGCTTTATCTCATGCCCTGCCTGTCAACGTGATTTCCTGTTGTGACCCGGGTTCCGTTCCTGACTACACTCCTCTTGTCCCTGACCTATAGCTTATCTCCAATTCCAATCCTTTGCGCCCCCTGCCTGTCCCCGACCACGCTCCTGCCTCACGACTTTGTACCACGCCTATGCTGCCAACCGCGGACAAAATCGCACCTGTGGAATAACCTGGGGTACCATGCCGCAGCAAGTTCCAACCCGCTTTGTGCGGCTCTGTGTGAAAACTGGGTACCACTTAATTCCAGTCCCAGGTGTCTGCTTACGTCTGTCCGTGGTGGTAGAAAGGGTCCACTACCCCTGGAGCCTGACACTTGGTCTTCTTGTTCCAGACTCCACATCAGGGCTTGTTTCTATTCTTTCACCCTCTACATTCTCTGTGGTTTTCCTACAAAACAGTTTGGCTCTATCTACAGGCCTAACTTGCAGATAGGTGGGGTTTTAGTGATGAGACTCCCACAAATCATGAAAACGGAGGGTCATACTTATTTCTTTTTGGACCCTTTATTACTCCCCCAGATGAGCCGAGCCGCCTACTCTGCAATCTTCATCAGCTTATGGAGATAACCGTGGCAGCCTGGCCATGTCCCGACGACTTCTCCACTCATCTCGGAGAGTGACGATGGGTCCCACGGGGTACATAGGACCCCATGAAACCCCTTTTTCGTGAACTACAAGTTAAGTCCAATCTGTGGATGAGTCTAACTTGTTTCATGGAAAAACCAATTGTTTACGGGAATCCTTTTGATAGTGGTAGTTAGGATGCTGTGTGGCTAAGGATAGGTGGACCAATGGGTGTTAGATATGGGCTATGACATTAAACTTAATCCTTCTTCTGGGTAGTTATTGAAACATTGCAGCCATGGACGCCTATATCCTAATTCAAACTTTTTCTATAAGTTTACTTTTTGTGTAAGTCGTTTGATACCTGCTTCTACACATACACTTAAATATGCTATTTGTTTCGGTTAGCTTGTTTTCTAAAGTGACTTTTAAAATCCTCTCTTTGCTCTCATTTTCAGCTTTATCATGGCGTGACGCTTTCAGCAAGTGAGTTAGGCGCGTTGTGCTCCAGTTGCCTGTAAGTATATAAATTTACCTGTCTTCCATATCTAATAATATAGCGGCGACGCTTTCATTAAACCATAATAATATAAAATTTTGCCGATTGAAGTTAAGAGTTCAGCCGCAGAATTGGCTACTGCAGATTTGTTACAAGTTGTCGATCCATTTACCTCGAGGCCGTTTTTTTAAGGTTTCTCAACAAAAGGTTAACCAAGTAAAACCTTTTAAGTACCGGAGAATTTGTGAAAATAGCAGTGCAGGTGCCGTCAAATCAAGTGGCCCAGCTGCCCAAATGTACAGCTTTTTCTAAGTACCTTTTACACAGTAGGCACCGAGGCGTATGAGAGCGTTAATAAGATTTAGGGAGTAAGAATCTCCTTAACTTCAGTATAAATCAAAATTACTTTATTCTCCCAACTCCATGGTGTAGCATTTAAAAAGTCAAGAGTCTTTTAAAACTCTCCACCTGCTGACACGGCTATTACTGAGAGTACAACCGGTTTGTCGTGAAGAAATACTTAAGGGGTTGGTTGTAGTTTGGCTTTATCCTTCACGCTTTGTATCTAACTGGTGATACTGCTGGTTTTGCTCACTTGCGAGTGATAATTACATAAAAAACACAATTGCGGGCGTAAGGACTGCTAGACCCAATTATTCCCCATCATTATTTACCTCCTGTGATTACATACCAACATACACTATTATTACTACAAGAACTCACTTGAAAATCCTGTTATCTCATCTTACAAATCTGAAGACTGTAAACTCTTGGAAATTTTTACATGTTGATTTTATATTTTTTTTAGTTTCAAGATATATTATACATGTTGCATATCTAACATATATAAGGTGTCTGTTAGTCTATTCTGTGTTGGTTTCTTACTAATTACGAATTCCGTGTTGTTGGATGACCATGTGATACGCTAAGATAATGGATGTGGTAAAATAGAGGGGGAGACGCTGATGAGTCACTATAGTGACGAAACGTGTGGGATGCTTATCACCTCATGCACAGGTTCTCTCCCCCTAGGTGGCTTAGTGGGGCCCTTTACTTACCTGGCCACTGTAGTTCACAGAAGTGCATGTCCGTCGATCATGCACTGTGCTGCGATTCACTAAGATATGCGCTGATATCCTGCATGTGTCGCTTCCCTGCTCAGATACGACGAGTTCCCCATCTTATAACCCCTTAAGGACGCAGCCTGTTTGCGGTTAAGGCTCGCAACTTTTTTTTTGAAATTTGACCAGTGTCTCTTCTGTGGTAATAACTTTGAACGCTGTTACTTATCAAGCGATTCTGAGATTGTTTTTTCCCCACATGTTGTACTTCTTTTAGTGGTAATTTTGGCTGATAAGTTTTGCGTTTATTTACAAAAAAGGGAAAAGGATGAATTTTTAGAAAAATTTGCCATTTTCGAATTTCAAAATCACATGCGTTTTCAGGCAGATAGATTTACCCCTAAATACTTGCAGAAAACATTTCCATTTGGTCTACTTTACTTTTCATAATTTTGAATGTTTGGATAATTTATTTTGACGTTCACGCGCCTACAAATCGAATAGCGATTTTCCGTATTTTCGGAATTGACTATTTTGGGGATAATACTGTTTGAAATCAAATTTTACTATTTTAGCAACAAAACCCCCTATATAACCAACCCATTTTCAAATCTGCACCCCTCAAACTATCAGAAACAACATTACAAAGATTGTTAACCCCTTGAGATCTTCATAGTAAATTGAATCAAATGGCGGTGAAATTTAAAATGGTCAAATTTTGTCGGTTTATACTTCCTTTAGCCCTAAAATTTACACATTCCAAAAGATAAAGAGAAAAACTCACCATAAAATTTGTTCACAATTTCTCCTGGTGCAGCGCCCCCCCAATGTGACATTACTTGTGTAATGGGGGCACAGCGAGGCGGCAGAAGGGAAGAAGCACCCTGCAGCTGCCAGGATTTTAGTTTTCTGTTCGGCCCCCTTTGAAGCTATAAAATTTTCGCTTTTCCGTTATTTGGGCCATTGTGACGGCATTTTTTTGCGGGACGAGATGCTTTTTCCATGTTGCCATTTTGGGGTTGGTATCACCTATTGTTGAAAATTTTCGAACTTTTTTTGAGGTCATAGTAGAAAAGCATCAATTCGTACTGGATTTTTTATACTTTTTTTTTTTTCGTGTTCACCGTATACCTAATAATCCTGTTATCTTTATTCTATGGTGCGATACGACTACGGGGATACCAGACATGAATATTTTTTCTTATGTTTTACTAAATTTGCCAAATAAAACCCTAAGTGGGGAAAAATCTATCATTTTTGCATCGCTGTCTTCCAAGTGGCATAACATTGTTACGTTTTTTGGCTACAGAGCTGGTCGATGGCTTGTTTTTGCGGGACATGTTGTTCTTTGCAACAATATCATTCTGAGTACATATGTTTTGTTGATCACTTTTTATTGCATTTTTAGTGGTATAATAAGGTAAAAATCATAATTTTTGGCGGGTTTTACGTTTTTTTTACGGCGTTCATCATATGGTGTTCATAGTTATTTAGTTTTTTCTCTATGGATTGTTACGGACGCGGTGATACTATATATGTGGGGTTTGTGTTATATTTGACTTTTTGGAGCGTTATATGTCTCTTTATATGTTTTGGGGCTTATGGGCATTTTAGTGATTTATAAAGTAATTTTTTATTGAAAAACATTTTTTTTTACTTTTTTTACATGATCCACCATGGGATTGACAAGCAATCTGCTTGATTTGCTTTCTTGATAATACTCTGCAATACTATGTATTGCAGGGTATTATCAGTGCCAGCCTATGCAGATGCATAGGCTGACACTTTTGCTTTAAGATGACTTCACAGACGCCATCTTAAGGTAAACCTCCAGACTTCTCTGGGGTCCCGATCGGACCCCAGAGGTCCAAAACAGCGATCAGCCCCCCCGAAAACTGCGGGGGGGCCGATCGTGGGTAAAACCCCCAGAAGGCATGTTAAATGCCGCGGTCTCGCGTTGACCGCCATTTAACAGGTTTAAACACCCATCGGAGCCCACTCCGACCGCGGGTGATAGCCGGGATGTCAACGGTAGATTACCGTTGAAATCCCGCGGCTAACGATGCCGGTTTCGGCTGCTATACAGCGCTGACCGGCATCGTCTCTGCGCAGTAGCTGTACTGCGCTGAGCGCTATTCGCGGGACTCAGCGCAGTACAGCTACGGCGCAGAGCGCTAAGGGGTTAATGGTGCATGTAAGTCCATTGTTTTGCAACACAGCACTCACTCCAATCAGTCGATGGTCCGACGGCACGCCCCCGATTTGTATCAAAAGGAAGATAGCGCAGCTGCAAACAAAACGATTGCATGCAACACAATACCAGCGCAGACACCTGTTAAGACCTGTGCATGCCGTGTTATCCTTGAAAATGGCTAACAGTCTGACGAAAGTGCGATCCGTGACCAATAAACCCCCCATTGTGTTATAATGATGTGGACAAGTGGTCTAATTTTGACTATTTTGACTGCTTTATATGTTGAATACATTTGCTGTGGATGATTCCTCTAGCTTTGTGAACCATGACTAAGGTGTCCGAACAATGTGTAGTAGAGATGAGAAAGCAGCCTTCCTCCCTACATGTTTGGGACACCTTAGTCATGGTTCACAAAGCTAGAGGAATCAATCCACTAGCAAATGTATTCATACATATAAAGCAGTCAAAATAGTCAAAATTAGACCACTTGTCCCACATCATATAACACAATGGGGTTTATTGGTCACGGATCGCACTTTCGTCAGACTGTTAGCCATTTTCAAGGATAACACGGCATGCACAGGTCTTTAACAGGTGTCTGCGCTGGTATTGTGTTGCATGCAATCGTTTTTTGTTGCAGCTGCGCTATCTTCCTTGTGATACAAATCGGGGGGCGTGCCGTCGGACCATCCGACTGATTCGGAGTGAGTGCTGTGTTGCAAAACAATGGACTTACATGCACCATTTAACCCCTTAGCGCTCTGCGCCGTAGCTGTACTGCGCTGAGTCCCGCGAATAGCGCTCAGCGCAGTACAGCTACTGCGCAGAGACGATGCCGGTTCAGCGCTGTATAGCAGCCGAACCGGCATCGTTAGCCGCGGGATTTCAACGGTAATCTACCGTTGACATCCCCGGCTATCCACCCGCGGTCGGAGTGGGCTCCGATCGGGTGTTTAACCTGTTAAATGGCGGTCAACGCGGACCGCGGCATTTAACATGCCTTCTGGGGGTTTACCCACGATCGGCCCCCCGCAGTTTTCGGGGGGGCTGATCGCTGTTTTGGCACCTCTGGGGTCCGATCGGGACCCCAGAGAAGTCTGGAGGTTTACCTTAAGATGGCGTCTGTGAAGTCATCTTAAAGCAAAAGTGTCAGCCTATGCATCTGCATAGGCTGGCACTGATAATACCCTGCAATACATTAGTATTGCAGAGTATTATCAAGAAAGCAAATCAGCAGATTGCTTGTTCAATCCCATGGTGGATCATGTAAAAAAAGTAAAAAAAAATGTTTTTCAATAAAAAATTACTTTATAAATCACTAAAAATGCCCATAAGCCCCAAAACATATAAAGAGACATATAACGCTCCAAAAAGTCAAATATAACACAAACCCCACATATATAGTACACCGCGTCCGTAACAATCCATAGAGAAAAAACTAAATAACTATGAACACCATATGATGAACGCCGTAAAAAAAACGTAAAACCCGCCAAAAATTATGATTTTTACCTTATTATACCACTAAAAATGCAATAAAAAGTGATCAACAAAACATATGTACTCAGAATGATATTGTTGCAAAGAACAACATGTCCCGCCAAAAAAAACAAGCATCGACCAGCTCTGTAGCCAAAAACGTAACAATGTTATGCCACTTGGAAGACAGCGATGCAAAAATGATAGATTTTTCCCCACATTAGGGTTTTATTTGGCAAATTTAGTAAAACATAAGAAAAAATATTCATGTCTGGTATCCCCGTAGTCGTATCGACCCATAGAATAAAGATAACAGGATTATTAGGATATACGGTGAACACGAAAAAAAAAAAAAGTAAAAAATCCAGTACAGAATTGATGCTTTTCTACTCATGACCTCAAAAAAAGTTCGAAAATTTTCAACAATAGGTGATACCAACCCCAAAATGGCAACACTGGAAAAAGCATCTCGTCCCGCAAAAAAAATGCCGTCACATGGCCCAAATAACGGAAAAGCGAAAATTTTATAGCCTTCAAAAGGGGGCAACCAGAAAACTAAAATCCTGGCAGCTGCAGGGTGCTTCTTCCCTTCTGCGCCTCGCTGTGCCCCCATTACACAAGTAATGTCCACATGTGGGGGGTCGCTGCACTCAGGAGAAATTGTAGAACAAATTTTATGGTGAGTTTTCTCTTTTTATCTTTTGGAAATGTGTAAATTTTAGGGCTAAATGAACGTATAACCGACAAAATTTGACCATTCTAAATTTCACCGCCATTTTGATTCAATTACTATGAAGATCTCAAGGGGTTAACAATCTTTGTAAATGTTGTTTCTGATAGTTTGAGGGGTGCAGATTTGAAAATGGGTTGGTTATATAGGGGGTTTTGTTGCTAAATATGTAAAATTTGATTTCAAACAGTATTTATCCCCAAAATAGTCAATTCCGAAAATACGGAAAATCGCTATTCGATTTGTAGGCCGCGTGACGTCAAAATAAATTATCCAAACATTTCAAAAATTATGAAAATGTAAAGTAGACAAATGGGAAATGTTATTCTGCAAGTTATTTAGGTGGTAAATCTATCTGCCTGAAAACGCAGTGATTTTGAATTTCGAAAATGGCAAATTTTTCTAAAAATTCATCATTTTTTCCCTTTTTTTGTAAATAAACGCAAAACTTATCAGCCAAAATTTACCACTAAAAGGAAGTACAACATGTGGGGAAAAAACAATCTCAGAATCGCTTTGATAAGTAACAGCGTTCAAAAGTTATTACCACAGGAAGAGACACTGGTCAAATTTCAAAAAAAAGTTGCGAGCCTTAACCTGCAAACAGGCTGCGTCCTTAAGGGGTTATAAGATGGGGAACTCCGTCGTATCTGAGCAGGGAAGCGACACATGCAGGATATCAGGCGCATGATCTTAGTGAATCGCAGCACAGTGCATGATCGACGGACAATGCACTTTCTGTGAACTACAGTGGCCAGGTAAGTAAATGGGCCCCACTACGCCACCTAGGGGGAGAGAACCTGTGCATGAGGTGATAAGCATCCCACACGTTTCGTCACTATAGTGACTTCATCAGCTGTCTCCCCCCTCTATTTTACCACATCCATATATCTTAGCGTATCACATGGTCATCCAACAACACGGAATTCGTAATTTAGTAAGAAACCAACACAGAATAGACTAACAGACACCTTTATATATGTTAGATATGCAAACATGTATAATATTATCTTGCAAACTAAAAAAAATATAAAATCAACATGTAAAAAATTTCCAAGAGTTTACAGTCTTCAAGATTTGTAAGATGAAGATATAACAGGATTTTCAAGTGAGTTCTTGTAGTAATAATAGTGTATGTTGTGTATGTAATCACAGGGAGTAAATAATGATGGGGAATAATTGGGTCTAGCAGTCCTTATCCGCCCGCAATTTGTGTGTTTTTATGTAATTATCACCTCGCAAGTGAGCAAAACCAGCAGTATCACCCAGTAGATACAAAGCGTGAAGGATCAAAAGCCAAACTACAACCAACCCCTTAAGTATTTCTTCACGACAAACAGGTTGTACTCTCAGTAATAGCCGTGTCAGCAGGTGGAGAGTTTTATAAAGACTCTTGACTTTTTAAATTGCTACACCATGGAGTTGGGAGAATAAAGTAATTTTTGATTTATACTGAAGTTAAGGAGATTCATTACTCCCTAAATCTTTATTTAACGCTCTCATACTGCCTCGGTGCCTACTGTGTAAAAGGTACTTAGAAAAAGCCTGTACATTTGGGCAGCTGGGCCACTTGATTTGACGGCACCTTGCACTGCTATTTTCACAAATTCTCCGGTACTTAAAAGGTTTTACTCTGGTTAACCTTTTGTTGAGAAACCTTAAAAAAACGGGGTTTTACTCTGGTTAACCTTTTGTTGAGAAACCTTAAAAAAACGGACTCGAGGTAAATGGATCGACAACTTGTAACAACTCTGCAGTAGCCAATTCTGCGGCTGAACTCTTAACTTCAATCGGCACAATTTTATATTATTATGGTTTAATGAAAGCGTCGCCGCTATATTATTAGATATGGAAGCACAGGTAAATTTATATACTTACAGGCAACTGGAGCATCCAACTGCGCCTAACTCACTTGCTGAAAGCGTCACGCCATGATAAAGCTGAAAATGAGAGCAAAGAGAGGATTTTTAAAAGTCACTTTAGAAAACAAGCTAACCGAAACAAATAGCATATTTAAGTGTATGTGTAGAAGCAGGTATCAAACGACTTACACAAAAAGTAACTCTATAGAAAAAGTTTGAATTAGGATATAGGCGTCCATGGCTGCAATGTTTCAAATAACTTCACCCAGAAGAAGGATTAAGTTTAATGTCATAGCACCATATCTCAACACCATTGGTCCACCTATCCTTAGCACACAGCATCCCTAACTACCACTATCAAAAGGATTCCCGTAAACAATTGGTTTTTCCCATGAAACAAGTTAGACTCTATCCACAGATTGGACTTAACTTGTAGTTCACGAAAACAGGGGTTTCAATGGGGTCCTATGTACCCCGTGGGACCCATCGTCACTCTCCGAGATGAGTGGAGAAGTCGTCGGGACATGGCCAGGCTGCCACGGTTATCTCCATGAAGCTGATGAAGATTGCAGAGTATGGCGGCTCGGCTCATCTGGGGGAGTAATAAAGGGTCCAAAAGAAATACGTATGACCCTCCGTTTTCATGATTTGTGGGAGTCTCATCACTGAAAACCCCACCTATCTGCAAGTTAGGCCTGTAGATAGAGCCAAACTTGTTTTGTAGGAAAACCACAGAGAATGTAGAGGGTTGAAAGAATAGAAACAAGCCCTGATGTGGAGTCTGGAACAAGAAGACCAGTGTCAGGCTCCAGGGGTAGTGGACCCTTTCTACCACCACGGACAATGACGTAAGCAGACACCTGGGACTGGAATCTAAGTGGTACCCAGTTTTCACCAGAGCCGCAACAAAGCGGGTTGGACTTGCTGCGGCATGGTACCACCAGGTTATTCCACAGGTGCGATTTTGTCCGCGGTGGCAGCATAGGCGTGGTACAAAGTCGTGAGGCAGGAGCGTGGTCGGGGACAGGCAGGAGGGCAGCACAGGATTGGAATTGGAGATATAGCTATAGGTCAAGGGAACAGAGGAGTGTAGTCAGGAACGGAACCCGGGTCACAACAGGAAATCACGTTGACAGCGCAGGGCATGAGATAAAGCTTTCTCTAGGGCACAAGGCACAAGGATCAGGGAGAGGCTGGTTTATATGGAATTCTGGAAAATGAGCAGTGGCAATTAACCTCTTCACGCTCCGTGATGGATATATCCACCACGGACCTATGAAGGGTGTATGAAGAGGGCTCATCTTCATACAGAGCCATCTTCATACAGAGATGGTTGCCATGGTAGCCTCGGGTCTTCATTTGACCTGAGGCTGCATGGCTTCTGCCTATTCATTACAATGAGCCTGTGGCTCATTGTAATGTATAGTGTGCAGAAATGCCATATGCTGCAATACAGTTGTATCGCAGTATGTTGTAGGAACGATCTGACCATCTAGGGTCCGATCTACCAAAATATAAAAACACTTATTGGTAGCGGTGACCTCTGAAACTGGAAATGGCGCTCAAATGTCCGAAATGCAACTTTTACACCTTTTTACATGACATAAAAAATGTCATAAAAAATGATCAAAATGTCACACAGTCCTCAAAATGGTAGCAATGAAAACGTCGGCTCATTTCACAAAAAAATGACACCTCCTACAGCTCCATACACCAAAGTATGAAAAAGTTATTAGCGTCAGAAGATGGCAATTTTTTTTTTCTTTTTTGTACACATTCGTTTAATTTTTGAAAATGTATTAAAACACAATAAAACCTGTATAAATTTGGTATCACCGCGATCGTACCGAACCAAAGAATAAAGTAGAGGTGTTATTTGGAGCGCAGAGAGAAAGTCCTAAAAACTGAGCCCACAAGAACGTGACGCACATGTGTTTTTTTTTCAATTTTTCCACATTTGGAATTTTTTTCCGGCTTCCCACTACATGGCAGGGAATAATAAATAACACTACTGGAAAGTAAAATTTGTTACGCACAAAATAAGCCCTAACACAGCTCTGTACACGGAAAAAAAAAAAGTTATGGATTTTTGAAGATGGAGAGCGAGAAATGAGCGAGAATACCCTGCATCCTTAAGGGGTTAACGATGCGCTAGCCCTTATAAACTTCTGAAGCCGGCACATGTGCTCTTGGAGACGGGGTAGTGCACGCACAGCCGGAGGAGCAGGAACGTGACAGTAACCCCTCCTTTCGCTTCACGTAGGCGATTGAACAGTTCAGTGATCAATGGCAAAATATATCGGTTGTTAACGGTGACCTTGTTAAAGGGGTATTCTCATCTGGGCATTCACATTCAGTTTCATTTATCTGCCATATATAAACATTTCTTCAATTGGATGTTATTTAAAAAAACGTTCCTGTGTGAAGATAATTTCTCATAAATATAGTCATTTTGTCCCTTAGAAACGAGATGGCTTCCTCGGATACGGCCACGTCTGCTGGAGGGATTGCACAAATAAACAAAAAGGTTTTGTATATGAAATGTCCGAGGAGTTACTGCATGTCCCACAGCCGTCCTGTGGTAATGATCGCTGAATCCAGTAGGTCAGGCAGGGCTCAATAGCCCAAGTCTGGCCACCGCTGCCAGAGTGTGACGTGGTCGTATCCGAGGAAGCCATCTCGTTTCTAAGGGACCGTATGACTACATTTATGAGAAATTATCTTCACACAGGAACATTTTTTTAAATAACATCCAATTGAAGAAATGTTTATATATGAAAGATTAGTGAAACTGAATGTAAATGCCGAGACGAGAATACCCCTTTAAGACCGCGATAGTCAATACATGGATGGAGCGACCCATCCTTTTTCGTCACAAAGAAGAAACCTGCACCAGCCGGAGAAGAAGATTTACATATAACCCCCCCCCTCCCCCTCTGCAGGTTCGGGCGGATTCGGGCACAGAGAGTGGGTACACCCAACCCCAAGGAGGAGATCAACAGGGCAGTCATAGGGACGGTGCGGTGGCAAAGTTTGCATCTTTGAAAAAAACATCTGCAAAGTATTTATAAAAAGCTAGGAGACCCTCCAGGGGCTTGGAGACCACAGAAGAAGCCATGACAGTTACTTGATGAAGAACTACCATACAGCGAGTCTGGCAATCTGGTCCCAAGGAAGAATCTCCCCTGTCTTCCAGTTAAGCACAAGTGCGTGGAGCTGCAACCACGGAAGACCCAACAGGAAGGAAGACATGGATTGAGGTCGCACATAGAACGTCAGTCTCTCTTTATGTTCAAACCTGCACAGCTCAATACCTTAAAGAGAGTGTGTCATGTAATGCAAGCCAACACACTAAAACAACTGTTAGACCATTAACAAAAAAGAGAAGTGTGTATAGGCCAAAGACATATGCAAAAAGTTTTATTTCATATCAAAATACCAAACAACAAAAAAAATTTAAAACATCTACACAAGTACATATTACCAAGACCACTGTATCAGACCCTGATAAGTCGATACATCACATTGCATCAAAAGAAAAAAATGCAAAGATTATTGCCAAATGCCCCATTAATCTAGACAGATATCCAAAAAGGTGCTTTAAAAGGTACTAATCCAAGTAGCAACTCCAAAAGCAAAAAGTATATAACACAAATGGAAATAATGGCACAACCTCAAGAAATATCACTGCGTGGACCCCTGAGGAAGTCGCATTTAGCAACGGAGCGCGTGGGTTATTCCTGCACATTGCCGTTTATATTTCTAACCTTATTTTGCCTCGCAAATGACCAGGGATTGGTAATTACATACAAATATTTGAATGACCTTGTGATATTCCTTGAGGTTGTGCCATTATTTCCATATAAAATTTAAAAAACTGACATGAAAGAGAACCTGTCATGCAATTTAACCCACCAAAAAAGACTTATTAAAAACTATGATTAAAAAGCATTAACCTTATCCCTAAATGGATAAGCTGCAATGGATGCAAAGTTTCAAAAATCAGTTTGCAGGACTCATTTAGTGGATGGATTCACAACAGGTGATTTGCATATAAGTTTACAAAGTAAAATTTTTCTTGCATTGCCCTCTTGCCTTCTTGCATTGCCCATTGCCTTCTTTTTCCTGATTGACAGACAATGATATTCTGCTGTATGGAGAGCAGAATCACATGAAATCACAGCATGCCTCTATGGAGGTTGGGGGAAGTAGAATTTAATGCAGTATAGGGAGGAGTAG
The DNA here is from genome assembly GCA_019512145.1 of Engystomops pustulosus. NCBI lineage: Eukaryota > Metazoa > Chordata > Amphibia > Anura > Leptodactylidae > Engystomops > Engystomops pustulosus. The sequence continues at coordinate 74,906 of WNYA01001162.1, forward strand.
AAGTCCATGGAGCCTGCTGTGATTTCATGTGATCAGATACATACATGGTATATAGTTTCCTAATGTTAGGAGGCTAAAAGACCTGTGATGCCACCCTGGTCACATGACATGATGAGAAGAGGTATGGGACATGGGGAGGAGTAGATATGAGGGGTCAGCCAAGCAGGTTTTATAAAATCTCTCACACGGGCACAGTAAGGCATACACCAAGAATTTTATTCTACAAGTGATACAATGTTTCACTCGAACTTGCTGATCTCCAAATTATATAATTTTAGTTTTGATCAACTGGTCACAACTCATTCAACTACCACAATTAAAATTACCTTTAGAGAAAACACCGTCAAGCCAGTTATCTTGTTGAGTAGTGAAGGTACTTCTAACCTAATGGGGGAGATTCATTAATGTGTCTCAGGCTCTGACAGAGCAGAGCCGGTCGCCACTAGTCTTGGGCTGCACCAGATTCATAATCGTGATAATGAATCCAGAATTCTACTTTTAGACTTGCTTTTAGCTGGTCTAAACTGTGTGGCACATTTTGGCTCAACCTCCTTGATTTTTTGACACATTATTTTTTAATATGACCATGTCCCCTAACCCCATTTGTGAGGTCACACTCCTTTGTAAGACGAGTCGGGAAATGGCAAAAAATGGCAAAAAAAAAAAGCCTTTTTAAATGTGTCGGAGGGCATTTTAGGTACAAAACGTCATTTTCAGGCTCAGAAGTAATCATGAATCCCCCCCACTTAATTGTCCTACCATGGCAAAACACTACCATTGGTCCTTTTTCAGTTACTGATATCAAGGCTCTATCACTTTCTACCATGTGCCAATTAATCCCGATTGCTGATCTAAAAATGGAGTATATTCAAAAAGAAATGCAAATCTCATTTTTCACTATTCTTAGTTTTTGTTCTTGCTATTCCTACAGATGCTATGCTTGAGGAGCTCTTCCTTCTTTTCCATTTTTACCATGTCATAGACCTCTAGCCAAGAGTCTTGCCCTAAGGTCTCCTGCCAGGGTTTTAACACCTTCATCTGTGTTATTTATTCTACTTAGTCTAACAAATTTTGAGTACGTTAGGGCCACTTTTTGAGGATACTTCATCAATTAAAGATCATAAACAAGTGGTAATGCAGCCTTACAGCTGGTGACCCCATTCGTTGATAAATTATATTCAATCAAATGTAATAGCTAAGTTACAGACATGTAATAAATTGATGATTATTAGGAAATTTCACTACCAGATTATACCACTGCTATAGAGAGTCTTCACCTCATGCATGTGCAATATGTTCAGTCCGGGGACTTTCTGGCTGCAGAACAGTTAAGCAAAATATTGTAATGTTAGTCCCTGCAAAGGAAATGCATATTAATATGCTTTTACATCTGTCTCGTATTAATATTCATGCCTGAATCCACATCCCTACACAAAGCCAATTTTCTGACCATCTGTGTGATGGCTGGTGGATGCAATGAATAAATTTTATTTGTGAGGGGAGCGATAAATCATGTATCTTCTGTATTTCAGCGCACAATCTTTCTCTTAGGTGCTAAAATTTTTAATAACCTCTAAAAATGATTAACCCTCTTTCTGAAATCCCAAATCTGCTCACTCTTACATTCTGATCATTAGCTTATTGTGAAGGCTTTACAATTGTGAGGGTCGTAGGGAGACGCCAAGCAGGCGGGAAGAAGCCACTTGCTCATATATGTCACTTCATAGCGGAAGGATTTTTTATCATAGCAAAAAACAGATGCAACTTTTGCATGTGACAAGTACCTGCAGTGGTAAAGAATTGGAAGAAATACATCAAGTATCTTATTTGTGTCCCCAGAAGCAACCCAGGGGCTTCCAGTTGACCTGGCGTAAAATTTCTTCAGTATAGAACACAGAGGCGTGGACTTCCTAACGTGCCATCCACAAAAAAATTTAAGGACACCTACCACCAGGGTCATGGATTGTTAACCAAGCACACCTACATGGAGGTGAGTGCCCCCTATGTCAGGAGCTGTGTCACATATAACCTAAATATATAACCCTGTGGGATCAACCCTGTGGGATTTCCTATGCAGCACTGACTGGCATTGTTCTGCTTGGGAAGAGAAGCTGCACTGGACCACATTATACCCGTTATCGGTGCAATCCCTTTGCCACCGCCGGCATTTAAAAAACGTCGGTAACTGGGCACCACCATCTTTGCTAAGATCGCTCCTCTCCGTGTCGTCATTGGTGAGCGGGATCAGTTGCCAGGACAGCCACGGGTCTTTGTAAGACCAGACGCTGTATTGCTTCTGTAGATCCTATATAGAAACGCCATATACTACAATACAGTAGTATTGCGGTATATGGTAGGAACGATCAGACCCCTAGGTGGTCTAAAAAATAGTTTTTAAAAAATGTTAATACATTTTTTTTTTTATTACCCCCTTTCCCCAGACTTACCCCTTTAAGGCCAGGGCGGTCGGTAAGGAGTGAAATAAACTTTCTGTTTGTATGAGGTAAAGAGACTCTGCTTGTGGAAGAGCTTAGGTAGAGAGGATATCCACCTTTCAATGTACAACCCACCAAAAATATTACAAGGTGGTAGCACTCTCTAGAAACCCAAATGTATTTTTGCCCTCTGGCCATACTCCCCCCTCCCAACCGCTATATGCCAACTCAGTATACATCTTTCTCCTCAACTGGCTCTTCTATTTGTGGGTCTTGACTCCCTCCCTAAAAATGTAAGAACTATAAACTCCTATATTCTACGCTTTACCAACCTAATCCGGACTAGGCATTAGCGATCTCCACACTGCCCACAAACCTCTGAAGTTATTGAATTGGTTAACTCTACATTTGCCTTTGAATAAGCTCTTGCTCACCGAAGTAACTCGCTAATCCCATTTCAACAACCAATGGTCAATCTGGGCCAACAGCCCCTAATCTCTGAGCCCACCCAACCCCCTTCATACCCCTAATACTCCCTTGTGTTCTTTAGCTTAGTACTTATAAATGACTTCATTGCAACAAGCCAAAACAATAACATTAAGGACACCGCGGTTTATAGGTTCATTTTTCGCTCTACACCTTCAAAAATCTATAACATTTTCCTGTTTCCATGTACAGAGCTGTGTGAGGGGTTATTTTCTGCATAACAAATTTTACTCCTCAGGGAAGTTATTTATTATTCTATGCATCTACTGGGAAGCTGGAAAAAAATTCTAAATGTGTTGAAATTGGCGAAAAAATGCATTTGCAGCACTTTCTTGTGGGCTCAGTTTTAACGACTTTCACTGTGCGCTCCAAATTTTATGTCTGCTTAATTCTTTGGTTCTGTATCACAGTGATAACAAATTTATATGGGTTTTATTGCTTTTTAACACGTTTTTAAAATTAAAACATTGTAAAAAATGTAAAATTAGTTTTGCCATCTTCTGATGCTAATAACTTTTTTATACTTCAGTGTATGGAGCTGTTTGTGGTGTCATTTTTTGCGAGATGAGCTGAGGTTTTCATTGGTAGCAATTAGAGGATCTTTTTAAAAAATGTTATGTGATGTAAATGTTGTAAATGTAGCGTTTTGGACATTTGGGCGCTAATTTCCATTTTTCCGTCGGGGTTCCGTTGGGGTTCACCGCTTGAAATAACCAACATAATATTTTTATAGATGTGCTTTTGAGACTCAGCGATATCTAACATGTTTGTGATTTTTACTGTTTATTTCATTTTATATCAGTTCTAGTTTAAGAGTTTTTTTATTTTTTATACCGGATAGGGGTTGATGAGGGCCCTCTTCATACAGCCCTAGTAGCTCTGGACTGTACATGTACGGGGCAGAGTGTCAAGGAGTTAAAGGAAACCTACCATGAGGAATCTACTATGACAGTGGTGGCGAACCTATGGCACTGGTGCCAGAGGCGGCACTCAGAGCCCTTTCTGTGGGCACCCGGGCCATGTCCCCAGGACACCTAACAGGACTCAAAGAATCTTCCTGCAGTTCCAAGCAACTTAAAACATGCTGCTTTCAGAAAGAAGCTAACATTTTCCATCTTTCTACTGTGTTGCTGTCCTCAGGAGGACAATATGATTGAAAGTTGTTGAAGAACAGGGAGCAATAAGTTACTGCTTTAAATTTTGGTTGGCACCTCGCAATACATAAGGGGGGTTTGAGGTTGCTTTTTGGGCACTCGGCTGCTAAAAGGTTCGCCATCACTGTACTATGAGAAGTAGATATGACAGTAGATTACTCCTGCCTCTGCCCCAATCTGTAATTTAATAATCCTGGAGCCTAATTTGTTAAAAACTTTATTTTAGTAATTTGTAAATGAACTGCAGAGGCTACTGGGGCATGGTTTAGCCTTAGTTCCCAGTGCCCGGCCAGGCTAGGACACGCCTCAATAGCCTTGGCAGCTAATTTACATATTACTAAAATAAAGTTTTTAACAAGTTACGTTAGATTCAAGGATTTTTAAATTACAGACTAGGGTAGAGACAGGAGAAATCTACCATCATATCTACTTCCAATGATAGATTCCTCATGTTAGGTTTTCTATAACTTATAAACCCATTATATCCGACTTCGATTGGAACAATATTTAACATATGGTTCTGGGTTAAGAATATTGTACTTCGGTTTGTACTTATTGTTAAAAAAATTGTAATAAAACTTTTTGAAAGATAAAAAAAAATGAAGATTGAGTATGAGTCTAGAGTGTGAGCTCCTCAAAAAAGAGAGAGGGTTTAGTTTATTTTGATCAATTTGACCATGGCTTTTTCTGATCCTCGAATCAAGCTTTGACATTCAACCACATCTACTTTTGTCTGTAGATATTATTGCCGGTCTTTTCATACTGCATTCTCCATGGCCTCCTTCCTTCTAAAATCAAATTATGCTAATGACTTAAAGTGATCTGGGGTGTTATGTGAGCTCCTCCGTGCTACAGTTTTACAGGCTGTTACACTGTCAAACCCTCCCCCTGCTCCCTAGGAGTGCTGTCCTTCTCCAAAGAGTGGCAGCCTGTGAATCTGCATGAATCAGCATGGTGCAACAACCCAAATAGCCCTTCTCATTAGCATAATTTTAAAAGCTGATTTTAGAAGGGAGGAGGCCATAGATAATAAATATAAGAAGATTACCACAGTCACGGTGCCTGTATTTATAAGTAAGTGTCCCTGGTTTATCATGATGGATTTTTATGGTAGATTTCCTTTAAAGGGGATGGCCATCTTCAAGAAAAATATGTAAAATAATGCCCACTAATGCCCAATAATACCTAAAATATATATTTTTTTATCCCCTCCCAGTACTACTGCTAATGAAAGTGTCAGGTTCGCTAGGGAAAATGCTGGGACTTCTGGTGGTGCCAGCAGCGTTCTCCGAACCTCGGCGCGTATCCAAGCAAACTCCACCTCTCGTCCCGGGCAGCGGCTGCTAAGATCTCGCGCTGTCTAGGAGTTGTGTTCTGAACTGCTGGGACTTGTGCTACCTCTGCTTGGTGCCTGGTTGTTCTGCACCATGAGGGGATAATTCCCAGAAGCTGTCCAGCTCCTATCAGGTTCTGGAGGTGGAGTTCTGGTTGCATAAATTGCAGCTTCACTAGTCACCTGTGCCAGTGTTTGAAAATCCCTTCTCCACTCGCTCTCAGCATTAGGTTTGACTTGCTCTGTATCTGTATCTGTGTTGTTGTGACCTCAGCTCGTTTTTTGACATTGACTCTTTGCCTACTGATTTTGCTATTGACATACCCTCTCATTGTGAATCCGGCTAGTTTACCATTCTTTTGTGTTTTATGTTTGTCAGTCTGTTTGTGTTTCCCTTCCCACACTTATCAGTGTATTCCGAGTCTTCAAGTAGTCGCCCCACGGTTTAGCGTGGGGGGGCTATAGGAAGGGACAGAGGCTGGGGCAAGCTCAGGGCACACTATCCCCTGTCTTTTGTGTTACCCATTCTTAACAGAAAGTACTTATCTATCCTGCTGATCTCCTTCCTGGTCCCTCCTTGTTCTTCTATCCATGTCCTTGACTGGGTGGGATCAGTGTACGCCATTTTCTTTGTCCCGGCTCGTCTGCACATGCGCAGTATTTCATAGGTCACTGTGCAGAGGTACAACTGTGAACACTCACAGCACAGGACAGGATGCATGACGGGAGTGTGCCCAGGGGTAGGAGGACGATGGGAGGTACATCACATGTTCCTCCTGTCTGGGGACAGTCCGAACATGCAGCAAGGGGAAGAAGACAGAAGATGAAGAAGATGCTCCCTCATCGCGCAGGAAGATCAAGACAATGCTTTAGAATTCCATCGAAAGGTACAATATTTTTTGGTTTCCTGCCCCAAAGTGGCCAACCCCTTTAAGGGTGTTTTATAAGCAGTCCCTTGATTTCAACTCTTTTGTCTATGTAACAGGGCCTATAACTGGGACCTTCCAAGGCCACCAAAGTCAATTCCATCCGAGACAGGAGTATCAGCATGAGGAGCCGGATCATGGTAAGTACATTTTTTTCTTTCTAACTCTTACCCTGGGATTTTCTACTAAAATCCCAATAATAATAATTACAATTAAATACACACATACAGGCAGTCCCCGGGTTACGTACAAGATAGGTTCTGTAGGTTTGTTCTTAACTTAAATTTGTATGTAAGTCGGAATTGTATATTTTATAATTGTAACCCCAGACAAATTTTTTTTTTGGTCTCTGTGACTATTGGATTTTTAAAAAATGTTGGGTTGTCATAAGAACCAGGATTATCAATAAAGCTTCATTACAGACACCTGTGATAACTGTTATAGCTGATTATTGCAGCCTAAGACTAAAGTACAGGAAATTACCAATATCCAGAGGTCTGTAACTAGGGGTTTTCTGTAAGTCGGGTGTTCTTAAGTAGGGGACCACCTGTATATATCACCAGATTTACCTTCTATTCTATATAAATTTCTATGAATCCAGTAAAGTACTAAAGAATAATGCAAAAGATATCATTGCCAACAAGCCAGGAGCAGCTGTATTGTGATGAGGGATGTACTATAGCACTATAGATGTACCTGCTCATCCTGTACTTACACCATTGAACCCTTTAGTGCAACATAACCCATAGATACAGCATTAGAGATAATGCATCCATTCCTGGCGTTTATATCCTCCTAACACATAAATTATGTATTTCTCCGGTCATTACCATAAGGAGTTATGCATCGCTATAATTCAAGGTCTGCCATGTATGAAGGGTTCTCGTTCTTGTTTCATTACTGAACACACACTATTCTTCTTCTCTATAGCATTTACAGTGTTTATGCATTTTAATATGTTTTATTCATAGGTCCGCACATAATTGCATTTAATGGCATATGATCTGTTTAAAAGTAACGAATGCTATATAAATGCTTAATTTGGCATTGTTAAAGGTTACAATGAAATCAATGTAATAAATTAAATGCTGCGGTGGTGCCGTTCAAGCAGCACATGTCCGCTTTAACTTTGCCATTGTCATGTCCATTAAGAGAATATTTGCCCTTTTTCACAGTAGTGTTTAATTTACCCCTTAATGACCAGGCCTGAAAAGGCTTTAGTGACCGGGGCATTTTTAGCAGATTTTCATATGCATGAAGGGGGATTTTATATGTACCATACAGTATTTTTCGGACTATAAAGCGCACCGGATTATAAGGCGCACCATCAATAAATGCCTGCTAAATTGTCTAGGTTCACATATAAGGCACACCGGATTATAAGGCGCACCTGATTACAAGGATGAATGACCAGCAGATGGAAGACCTGTTCACAGTTCCAAGCAGCTGTTGTCTGTAAGTACGGCGCATATATAAGGCACACTGAACTATAAGGCGCACCTTTGATTTCTGAGAAAATAAAAGGATTTTTTGTGCGCCTTATGGTCCGAAAAATACGATCATTTCTTTTGTTTTTTCGTGCTGCATTAAACGTTTTTGCTGCATTTTTCGAGGGTTAGTTAAAAATTAACAAGTGTCTATAGATTATTATTTATTTTTTTAGTTTACAAAAATTGGGGGAAAAATACTTTTAAAAAAAGTCTAGTTTATATATTTTTTGTTCTTTTTCAAATTAACTCAAATAGACCATTATAAATGAATGCTCTAGTCTGTAATGGTTATTTTGATATATAATATGGATAATATCGAGTAATTTTATTGGGAAATATTCATGTATATTTGTATTTATTTCTTTATATTTTATGTGTGTCTGTTTAACTTTATACTTTATGGGTGTGTCTGTTTAACTTTATAAGCTCCCCGTTGTAACTGGAGCAACTATAAGAGCCCCAGTTACAGGATGGAAAGGACCCCTTGTGGAGACAAATGGCAGAGCAGTGCTAAGTCTTGTGCATTCACAAATTTGCGGCTGGATATACGTCCCTCGTAGGAGTCTATGGTGCTCTCCCCCGCCGGTGGTCACATGACCTCCTGGACTAAAGAGCTGGCGGTCATATGCAGCTCCTGCATTCAGTGCATAGCGCAACTTCAGAGCTATGCAGTGAAGAAAGGATAAGGCAGAAAAGATAATAAACTGCCTTCTCATAAGAATATTTGGCTGTGTCTGACCCAGTGCTGGTCCTGCTGTTAGCGCAGGAGCAGGATAAAATACTGTAGACCTGATAGTTTCTCCTACTCCAGTAGTAATCAATTTAAATAAAAAGGATTTATCCACAAAAAAAGTGTTCACAGACGTCTTGTAGTCCTTGGGGGGAATCAACCAAACAAATTAAATTGGTGGGTGGCAAGAATAGTATAAGCGGGCTCACTAGCCGAACCCTCTTTGTTACAGTTCGGTTGTTTGCTGCATATTGCAGTAAATACTCCATGCTAACACCTGCGAATAGCGTTGGCACCAATCATGGGTGTTAACCCATTAAATGCCTCTGGCAATTTAAAAGGTGGTGCAAGTGGGTACTGACATCTTGGCTTAGATCGCCACCCCCAAAAACATACAAAAAAAATACAAAAGTTCAAATCAACCCCTCCTTTCCTAGAGCTGATATGAAAATTAAAAAAAATCTGAAACATGTTAGGTAACCCCTAGGTAAGTCCCAATCTATCAAAATATAATAAAGTTTTTTCATGGCGGTGAAAATGTCGCCTTAAACAGCTCCGTACTCCAAAGTATGAAAAAGGAATTAGCGTCAGAATATGCCAAAACAAAGACATTTTTTCTACAAAAGATTTAAATTTTTTAAAATCTATTGAATCCTACATAAGTTTAGCATCCCCATGATCATACCAACCCAGCGAGTAAAGGGGAGGTGTCATTTAGAGCGCACAATAAAAGTTGTAAAAACGGTGCCCACGAGTAACTGGCACTGTCAATTTCATCCCAGTTGGAATTCTTTTTCCAGAGGTCCAGAAGAAGACAGCCCCATTGGGGGCTAACCTGAGTGCTAATAGCATTAAATGTTACTGATGCATTGTCCTGTGTGGGCAACCCCAAGTAAAACAATGGGACACATTTACTTACCCGGTCCAGTCACGATCCAGTGGCGCGTTCTCCGAGGATTCGGGTCTGCCGGGATTCACTAAGGTCCGTGCGCCCGATATCCACCAGGTGTCGCTGCTGCAGCGAGGGCCACCAGAGTTCACCTGCTGATTTCGTGAATTCCACGTTTTTTCTGAATCCGTAGGGTTGTCCGACGGCCACGCCCCCGATTTCTGTCGCATGAAAGCTGGCGCCAATGTGCCAAAATCCGATCGTGTGCGCCAAAATCACGGGGAAATTCGGCGCAAATTGGAAATCATCGGGAAACCCGACGAAAGTGCGTGATTCGGACCCTTAAATGAGCCCCAATATGTTCTGCTGACAAGTCTCTGTGTATTGACCTTTTTTTAATCAACACATCAAACTTACTGTTCTTGCACATGTAACTTTTAAGTACAATTATTGTTTGCAGCCACTTTTTGAAGGAACGTCACCATACCACTTCTCAACTAAGAGGGCAATAAACAAGGGCCTCAGTACAGGAACAAAGGAAATATTAAGCTGCCCCGGGCCGGGTGTATGGAAAGGTTTCATAGGCAGATCCTATACTAGGTTTGTGTTTGATGCATTTTGCAGCAAACACCCACCGGTAACATCTGCCATTTTACTACTCCAGTACAGTCCGCAAAATGTCAGCAATAAAAATGTCATCTCATCCTGCAAAAAATGAGAACATACACAGGTTTGTATGTTGTAGTATGAAAAGTTATTGGCCTTAGGACATTTTACACCTTAATGACCAACAAGGCTTTTACGGCAGCTGTTGAAGGCACTTCTTCTAAAGCAGCGCCTTTCTATTGCACTGCAACAGATGAAGATTTTAGGACCTACTTTCCTGCTGGTGTTGCAGCTGGGCAATAACCTGGCACTAATACCTGAGAACGGAACAGTGTTTAAGTAGATGCAGAGGGAGCATGCTCCCTTTACTACCCATTGGCACCCCACAGCAATGATCGCATGGTGCCAATGGAATCCACTGGCAGCCGGAGGGTATACTGACGGACCCCAGGACCGCCTGGCCTGCAAATGTATATAATGTAACTGAGCTGCGGGAAGTGTGTTGTTGTTCAACAACATTCAAGCTCAAGTCTTTAAGAAAAAATAAAGTTAAAACATTTTTATAATAAAAAGTAAATAAAAAGTCCCCTTATACACTATATTTCCGTTGAAAAATACAATAAAATATTTTTTTTAAAAAAAACCACATACATATTTGGTATCACCAAAATTTCTCAAAATATATGATTTTTCTATAAATACCCTAAAAGGGATCCTCTAAAAAATCATGCAAAAAGACTTTGTGCCCCAAAGATACAACTGAAAAGAAAAACGCTTCTCAAAAAATAAGCCCTCAACCCGCTCTGTCAAAAAAAAAATACAGAAGTTATAACTGCTAACACAAATGTTATTTTCTCCAATATTGGTTTTGCTCATTAAATCATAGTAAACCAGAGAATAAACAAGAGAATAAATATAAAAATTATTTTTATGTTATGGTGAGCAGCCAAAAAGAAAGTGCTAATAAGCCAAAATAAAAATGTATGATTATCTTTGTATCCACCTTGAAATAGTTAATAAAATCTGAAGAATAAGCATAAGGCCCCCTCCAAATGAATTTTCTATACAGAGTATCTCATATGCTGTATATATACTGTATATACTCGAGTATAAGCCGACCCAAGTATAAGCTGAGGCCCCTAATTTTACCATAGAAACCTGGTAAAACCTATATATTTTTTACTCAAGTATAAGCCGAGTTTGGGTTTTCAGCAAAATTTTTGTGCTGAAAAACTAAGCTTATATTCGAGTATATATGGTATATATATATATAGTTAGATTACCCAGAAAATACTAATTTTATAGCCTGTACAATCTGCTCTTAATGTCACTGCTTTCATTCAGCGCCCATACAGCAGTTTACCACCACATATGGCAGCGGTGGCGAACCTATGGCACGCGTGCCAGAGAGAGCACGCAGAGCCCTCACTGCTGGCACGCGCCCCATCCTCCCAACCACTGCCAGGTGCGGACAACCACTGTCCACACCTGGTTCTCATGACTGTTAGCAGTATCGGAGCTGCGCTCCGATACTGCTAACAGCCATGACAGAGCAGGGCTCTGACACTGCCTGCTCTGTCACTCTGATCACTGCAGCGCACAGAACGATAAAGCGTCCCAGCGCTGGCAGCGCAATGATGTCATTACGCTGCCAGCGCTGGGCACCTTACTCCGCGTGTGCTGCAGTGATCAGCCGGAGGAACGTGGAGTCTGAGGTGAGTTTATTTTTTTTTTTTTATTCTGCGCATCCACGGGGGGAAAATTGATAAGCAGGAGGCTGATTTCCTGCCCGCTCCCGCCCCTCCTCTAAGCAACCGGCCCGAAACTCACCGCGCCTGCTACCACAAACCCCCCCGCGCCCGAACCCCAGCCCGCTTCTGCCCGCTATGGCACCCCTACCCCCCCACCCAAACTCCGCCCACCCTCCCCCCACTACTGCAATTTGCCCGCCCAAACTCCCGCCGCTCCCACCCCCCCCCCCCCCTCAACTCCAGTCACTGCCCCCCCATCACCCCCT
>WNYA01001163.1:0-85344 GCA_019512145.1 Engystomops pustulosus
TATCTGCTAGCTACACCTTGTGGCAGGTATGTAGTATGAAGGGGGTCATATACTGACTGGTACACCCTGTGCGTGGATCGTAAGGTCTGAGGGGTCGTATAACTGCTGTGTACACCCATGTGCCGGTATGTAATTCTGATGGGGTGTATATGATAGCGTGTACATCTGGTCATGATGTAATGTACTGAGGGGTATATATGCTCTGTAACACCACTGTGTCATGTTGTCTGAGGGGTGGTATATATGCTGGTAGACCTGGCCATGTATGTAACTGTCTAGCGGAGGGTAATATACTGCTTGTGTACACTCTGTTGATGTTATGTAAGGTCTGAGGGGGTATATACTGCGTAATACATATGTGTATGTATGTTATGTCTGAGGGGGGGGGTTATATACTCTGTGGTAGACCTGTGCACTGTATGTTAATGTGTAGGGGGGTATATACTGCTGTGTACATCCTGTGTCATGTATGTATGTCTAGGGGTATAATCTGCTGTGTACACCCTGTGTCAGTAGTAATGTTGAGGGGCTTATATATACATGCTGGTACACCTGTGCCATGTATGTAAGTCTGAGGAGGTATATACTGCTGTGTACCCCTGTGTCATGTATGTAATGCTGAGGAGGTATTATACTGCTGTACACCTGTGTCATGTATGTCATGTCTGAGGGGGTGGTAATACTGCTTGTACACCCTGGTCATGTATGTAAGGGCTGGGGGGTATATACTGCTGTGTACACCCTGTGCCGGTGATGTAATGTCTGAGGGGGGGGTTATATACGCTGTACACCCTGTCCGTTGTATGTAATGCTGAGGGGTATTACTGCTGTGTGCATCTGGTCATGTATGTATGTTGAGGGGTATATACTGTCTGTACACCTGTGTCTGTATGTCTGAAGGGGTATATACTGCTGTGTGTAACCGGTGCCATGTATGTAATGTCTGAGGAGGTATATACTGACTGTGTACATCCTGTGTCCTGTATGTAATGTCTGGGGGGTATTACGGTATACATCCTGTGTCATTATGTTATGTCTGGGGGATATACTGGTGTAGACCTGTGCCTGTATGTAATGTCTGAGGTGGTATATACTTGGTGTAGTACCCTGTGCATGTATGAATGTCTCTGAGGGGGTATATACTGCGTGTACATCCTGTGCAATGTAATGTAATGTCTGGAGGGGTATATACTGCTGTGTATACCCTGTGCCATGTCATGTTATGTCTGAGGGGTATTATTACTTGCTGGTACACCGTGTCATGTAGTAATGTCTGAGGGGTGTAATACTGCTGTGTACATCCTGTGTCATGTATGTATGTCTGAGGGGGTATACTGCTGTGTATCCTGCATGTATTGTAAGTTGCGGGGGTATATACTGCTGTGTACTACCATGTGTCATGTGTAATGTCTGAGGGGGTATATACTGTGTGGCACCTGTGTCATGTAGTAATGTCTGAGGAGGTATAACTGCTGTGTACACCTGTGTCATGGATGTAAGGTCTGAGGGGTATATAGCTGGGGTACACTGTGCCAGTGTAACGTTAGGGGGGTATTATGCTGTGTACCCGTGTCATGTATGTAATGTCTGAGGGGGTATTACGGCTGTGGTACACCCTGTGTCATGTAGTATGTCTGAGGAGGTAATACTGCTGTGTACACCCTGTGTCATGTATGTAATGTCTGGGGTATATACTGCGTGTACATCCTGGTCATGTGATGTAATGTCTGAGTGGGGGTATATATGCTGTGTACATCCGGTGTATGTAGTAATGTCATGAGGAGGTTATATATGCTGTACACCCTGTCATGTATGTAAATGTCTGAGGGGGTTATATACTGCTGTGTAACCCTGTGCCATGTATGTAATGTCTGAGGGGGTTATGACTGCTGTGTACATGTGGCCAGTATGTAATGTCGGGGTTGTATAACTGATGTGATACCCTTGCATGTATGTGATGTCTGAGGAGGGTATATACTGACTGTGTACACCCCTGTGCATGTATGTAATGTCTGAGGGGGGGTATATACTGCTGTGTACACCTGTGTCATGTATGTATGTCTTGAGGGGGTATATACTGCTGTGTACACCCGTGTCATGTATGTAATGTCGAGGGGGTTATACTGCTGGTGTACACCCTGTGTCATGTATGTAATGTCTGAGGGGGTATATACTGCTGTGTACACCTGTGTCATGTATGTAATGTTGGGGGGTATATAACGGTGTGTACACCCTGTGTCATGTGTGTCATGTTGATGAGGAGGTATACACTGCGTGTACATCCTGTGCCATGTATGTAATGTCTGAGGGGTATATCTGCTGTGTACTCCTGTGATGTAGGTTGTTAATGTCTGAGGGGGGTATATACTGCTGTGTACATCCTGTGTCATGTAGTAATGTTGAGGGGGTAGGTATATATGCTGTGTACAATCCTGTGTCATGTATGTAATGTACTGAGGCGGGATATACTGCTGTGTACATCCTGTGCCATGTTATGTAATGTCTGAGGGGGGGGTATATATGCTGGTCACCTGTGCATGTATGTAAGGGTCGAGGGGGTTAAGACTGCTGTGTCCTGTGTCATGTATGTAATGTCTGAGGGGGTATAACTGCTGTGTACACCCTGTGCATGTATGTAATGTCTGAGGGGGTATTACTGCTGTGTACATCCTGGTCATGTATGTAAGTCTGAGGGGGTATATATGCTGTGTACATCCTGTGTCATGTATGTAATGTCTGAGGGATTTATTATACTGCTGTGTACATCCTGTGCCATGTATGTATGTTGAGGGGGTATATACTGCGGTAATCCGGCATGTATGTAATGTCTGAGGGTGTATATACGGTGTACATCGGTGCATGTATGTAATGTTGAGGGGGGTATTATACTGCTGTGTACATCCTGTGCTCATGTATGTTTTTGGGGGTATTACTGCTGTGTAAGCTGTGCAGGATGGATGTTGAGGGGGGATATACTGATGTGCCACCCTGTGGAATGATGTAAGTCATGAGGGGGGTATTATATGGCTGTGTACACCTGTGTATGTATGTAATGTCTGAGGGGGGTATATTACTGTGTGTACATCCTGTGCCAGTATATGTAATGTCTGAGGGTGTATATACTGCTGTGTATACCCTGTGCCATGTATGTTATTGAGGGGTAATATATGCTGTGTACATCATGTGTCATGACAAGGGGCCCCTGAATTGTAAGGATACAGGGTGGCACAATCCCTTAGCATATCAACCATATTATTCAGTTAAGCAGGTAAAGGGTTAAAATGTGGTTTTTGTGTGATAACTTTCTGTCAAGTTTTCCCGCTTTTTTCCTGACAGGAATTGTTATGAAATAAGGCAGTGAGCTGATCGCTGCTGCAGGTAGGCCAGCTGTCCATTGGTGAAACAGCTGGGTCAATGGAAGAGTTGATCCAGGTAAAGAAATGTCGGCGGTCAGCTGATTGGCAGGTGGCACGCATTACTTACAAAAAAAGGGGGCTGTCAGCAAAGGGCCTGGTTGTCAGAATTTTCAAGAAGAAGCCGTGTCAGCGCCTCATCGGGAATGATGATCTAATTCGTGACCTGATGATGAAAGAAGGCATTGAAGCCGGCGAGAGAAGTGTTCTGAGTTGTCTCTCCTGTACTTGGCTTCACACACTGTGGTGGTCTCGGGCTCTTTCATACCTCTCAACTTTTGTGTAGGAGAAAGAGGGTTAAAACAGTGGCCTATCCCAGCTCAGTAATGGCGGCTGCTGCTGCTTTTTTTGTATCTGGCTGATTTGAACAATAGGGGGCACCCCATGCAGTTTTTTCTTCAAATTTTTGACAAAAATATGCGTGGGGTCCCCCCTTTAAAGGGGGCTCCCAGGCTGTTTTCCCCATTTTACAAAAAAATGGGGGGGAAAACGCCATGGGGTGCCCCCTATTGTTCAAATCAGCCAGATACAATAAAGCAGCAGCAGACTGCCAATACTGAGCTGGGATAGCCCACTGTTAGGGGGCTATTCCAGCGCAACAATAACAGCCTGCAGCCGCCCCAACACCTGACCATCTATAGACGGTCAGGTACTGGTTTGTACCCGGCTCTTCCCAGCACCCCTGGTGGTGGTGGGTACCGGGGTAATGGTATGGGCGTTAGTGTGAATTTGCCAAAAAAATTAAGGCAAACACTAAGGCCAGCCCTTAGTAATGAGCACCGTCACCTAGCCGGCACCACTACTATGGCAAACTATGAAGAGTGTCGCAAAAAAATAAATAATCACCCCGTTTTCAGAAAAGTTTATTGGACAAAGAACGCAGACACACCCTCGTTGACCATTTTATTTGTTAGAAATGTCGGTCATCAACGTAATCCTTCGAATCCGAAGCAGTCCACAGCAGGCACGGTCCTGGAAGACAAAAATAAAAAAAACCCACACACAAAAAAGGGCACACAGCCATGGGGGGGGGACATGCTCGTTGTCTAGGGGGGGGGGGGGGAAATGCTCGTTGTCTAGGGGTCGGGGAGAGACATGCTCAAATGACTCCATATTTTCTAGGGGGGGAGGAAAAATGCTCGTTTTGGTTTCGGAGCGTAGACAATGCCTCGGTATTGCATAGAGGGAGGGAGGGGGGGAATGCTCGTTGTCTAGGGGGGGTACATTGGTAGCAGTGGATACGTTGTAGGTACAGGCAGTGAGCACCTCCGAAGGTCGCCGGCTGACGTCTTCTGTTTCCCTTGCAGTGGTGACTGTGGGGGCTGCGCAAGTGAAAAGATCTCCTGCATGCGCGAGATTTTGGGGGAGCCGCATGATTGGAACGGAGACAATATGAATAGCAAGCAGCCAGGGGGCCACATAATGTACTGAGCCCAGGAGCTCGGTGATGTCACCCTGAGCGCCTCCAGTGCTATTTGCAAATATTATAAAATCATTTTTGCCGCGAGCCAGGAAACTAGCGGAGAGAGCGAGAACATCCCCTACAGGCAACGAGCAATAGTTAGAGGACAGTATAAAACCCAAAAAATGGTGATAGATGTCCTTTAATTTTTAAAATTTACTAAAACATAATAAAATCTATATAAGTATGATATCGCTGTGATTGTAACAAACAAAAGAGTAAAGGGGAGGGGTCCTATGGAGCGCAGTAAAGGGGAGGGGTGTTCTATGGAGCGCAGTAAAGGGGAGGGGTCCTATGGAGCGCAGCAAAGGGGAGGGGTGTCCTATGGAGCGCAGTAAAGGGGAGGGGTCCTATGGAGCGCAGTAAAGGGGAGGGGTCCTATGGAGCGCAGCAAAGGGGAGGGATGTCCTATGGAGCGCAGTAAAGGGGAGGGGTCCTATGGAGCGCAGCAAAGGGGAGGGGTGTCCTATGGAGCGCAGTAAAGGGGAGGGGTGTCCTATGGAGCGCGCAGTCCATAAAAACCACATTTGATATTTTCCTTCCCGCTTCCCAGTACAGGGCCTGGAACATTTAATACTGTCACTAGGAAGTATAATTTGTTACGCAGAAACAGGCCGCACACAGCTCTGTACGTGGAGAAATAAAAAAGTTATTGATTTTTGAAAGTGGGGAGTGAAATATGGAAACGCAAAAATTAAAAAGGGCCAAGTCCTTATAGGGGTTTTCCTGCAAATACAAATTAGTTCCTATCCACAGGATGAGGCCGAATGTCATCGGGGGCAGCGATCGGTTGCCGTGGTAGCCTCAGGTCTTCGTTTGACACGAAGATTCGTTACAATGAGCCAGAAGTATTGCAGTATATGGTAGGAGCGATCTGACCATCTAGGGTTAATGTACCCTAGATGGTCTAAGAAATAGTGGAAAAAAAAAAAGAAAAAAAAAAGTTTAAAAAAGAAATTAATAAAATATAAAAAATTCTAATCACCCCCCTTTTCCTAGAACTGATATAAAACATAATAAACAGTAAAAATCATAGACACATTAGGTATCGCCGCGTCCCAAAATGCCCGATCTATCAAAATATAAAAACGGTTACGGCCGGCGGTGACCTCCGAGAAGGGAAATGGCGCCCAAATGTCCGAAATGCGACTTTTACACCTTTTTACATCACATAAAAAAAGAAATAAAAAATGATCAAAATGTCGCACAGATCTCAGAATGGCAGCAATGAAAACGTTGCCTCATTTCACAAAAATGACCCCTCACACATCTCCGTGCGCCAAAGTATGAAAAAGTTATTAGCTTCAGAAGATGGCAAAAATGTATTTTTCTTTTTTGTACACATTCGTTTAATTTTTGAAAATGTATTAAAACACAATAAAACCTATAAATCCGGTATCACCGCGATCGCACCGAACCAAAGAATAAAGTTGAAAAAACTGATCCCACAAGAACGTGACGCACGTGCATTTTTTTTCAATTTTTCCACATTTGGAATTTGTTACGCACAAAATAAGCCTCACACAGGTCTGTACACGTAAAAATGAAAAAGTTATGGATTATTGAAGTTGGAGAGCGAGAAATGAGAGGAAAAACCCTGCGTCCTTAAGGGGTTAAGGGATTAAGTATATGGTACAATAAAAACAGAATAGAAGGGCACTGGGGGGATTACCGATGGGGGCAGGGGGTCTATGGAGAAAAGTGAAGTGTTTAACCATTTAGCTGCTGCCTGCAGTCACTGTAGAGTACCTGTTATCACACTGCAGCAGCACAGGAGAAGGGTGGAGAACAGGGGACTACAGGAGGAGGCTGAAAGACAGGAGACTACAGGAGGAGGGTGGAGGACAGGAGGCTACAGGAGGAGGATGGAGGACAGGAGCTACAGGAGGAGGCTGAAAGACAGGAGACTACAGGAGGAGGCTGAAAGACAGGAGACTACAGGAGGAGGCTGGAGGACAGGAGGCTACAGGAGGAGGATGGAGGACAGGAGCTACAGGAGGAGGCTGAAAGACAGGAGACTACAGGAGGAGGATGGAGGACAGGAGATACAGGAGGAGGCTGGAGGACAGGAGCTACAGGAGGAGGCTGAAAGACAGGAGACTACAGGAGGAGGCTGGAGGACAGGAGATACAGAGAGGCTGGAGGACAGAGCTACGAGAGGACTGAAAGACAGGAGACTACAGGAGGAGGCTGGAGGACAGGAGGCTACAGGAGGAGGCTGAAAGACAGGAGACTACAGGAGGAGGCTGGAGGACAGGAGGCTACAGGAGGAGGATGGAGGACAGGAGGCCACAGAATGAGGAGGATAGAGAACAGGGACCACACCATGTGAGGAGGGGTGGGGGTAGGGGGTATATACTGCTGTGTACACCCTGTGCCATGTATGTAATGTCTGAGGAGGTATATACTGCTGTGTACACCCTGTGCCATGTATGTAATCAGGGCCGGTTCTAGACAAAGTGGGGCCCTGGGCAAAACTAAAAGTGGGGCCCCAAAATAAAACTATTTTATGACCAGTCACAGTCAGTAAGAGGCTCAGTTTAGTATGGTAAAACAAACTGTAATATGGGAGAATTTTATAGGAGATAGATAAATGATAGGGAGATTTATGGGCAGCATGGTGGCTCTGTGATTAGCACTACAGCCTTGCAGCGCTGGTCAACATCTGCAAAGATTTTGTATGTTCTCTCTGTGTCTGCGTGGGTTTCCTCCGGGTCCTCCGGTTTACTCCCACACTCCAAAAAATTACTGGTAGGTTGATTAGACTGTGAGGCCCATTGGGGAGAGGGACCGATATTTTCTGAAAGCAGACACTTGCCCCATTTTCAAAATTGCATCAAAGATTTTATAGACATAGGCGCCTTCATGCAATTTTGATTCAAATTGAAACATTTTATTAAAAATACTTAAAATTTGACTTTGATGGCAAGAAAATTTGATCCAAACAGAAAATGTTTACCTTCACATCTCCTAAATGTAATACATGGACATTTGTAGAGTTCACAAATGTCCCATATTGATCTGTTCACATGTATAAATCCACATAATATCACCAACACTGTAATAACTAGATATCTGCTTTTCAGCTAGACATTTTTAGACAGTCACAACCTGCAAAATATATCAATAAAACAGAATAAAAAGTAAAGGCGCCATAAAACCTATGTAATTTTGAAAGCAGACAACCAGGCGATGCATTTGGCAATTAACATTCAAAATTTTCTCTAAAATATGTACAAATCCAGATACTTATATAAAGAAAACATACTTTCCTAAAACAGTAAGATGTGAGGAGAGCATACATACCCCACACCAATATATTCACCAAAATATGCAGCAAAGGGAACTGCAGAAAATTCACACAGATGTATCATTGTCTGTTCCTTACACAATGGTAATGCAAATAAATAACTATATATCCATAAACCAAGCTAATGAGATAATAAAAGTCACTATTAGATGTCGCCATTGTATTATCCGCACAATAACAGAACGCTCCGCGCTTCATAAGAATGAGAGTGAGAACGTCATAACATGGGTGTAAATAATGGAGGATGATGGGAAATAAAAACTTTATTCCAGGACATGTGTGTGTTTTTGGTGTTACATATAACTTTATGGTTCTGGTCGCGGTGTAGTCACATTAAGCGAAGAGGATTGAATGTTCATCGTATCAGTCAATTTTCCCAACAAAAAATAACTATCACAAAATAAAAGGGAATAAGAGAGAATGGGCCACATTTATCACTTTTGTGCGCCTAAGAGTAGTAGTTGCGCCTAAATTCTGGCGCACTGTTTTCCAGAATTATCACAAGCTACAACCATCTGTGATAAGGTAATTTCCTGCCTCTTATTAATCACTTTACTTTAACACAATTTAGGCGCAGTTTAGGCGCAATGTTAGATTCAGGCACTTACATGTGATCCTGCTACAAGCTCCTCTCTGCTTCTCCCACATCCCAGCATGAAGATAACCCTCACAGCAGCAACAAGGTGTGTGACACCCAGCACCCAGTGACCTCCTCAGCAGTGGCTTCTCCTGGAGGGGATCCCCCAGTGCTGGTCTTCTTCTGCACCCCTGTAATTCTGCACAGTATCCCCCTCAGACACACTGGTGATACTGTGCAGAATTACATGGGGGACACTTGTCAGTACTATCTGCAACATTCTGTAACTTTCTCTTCTCTCTTGCTTTGAGCTCAGGATTCTGCAGAATGTTTTGTAAATAGAAGGTGATGAAGTGTAAATAGAGTCTGTAGCTCCCTTCTGCAGAGTATCTAATGACTGTATAATCTTTTCTAGTGTCTGCAGAGTATCTCATGTCTGTATGATCTGTTCTAGTGTCTGCAGTGTCTGGATGAGCTTTGCTGCTAGAAATGAGCTGTTCTGCAAAGGGGCTCAGTGCTTTCTTCTCAGTTAACGCCACCTTCGGGCTGGAGTGTTTTTGCGCCCGTTTTTGCGCCTAAATGAAAAGTCACAAGTGATGAATATCATTAGGCGCATCAAAACATCTGAATTGCTAGGAGAAATGAGGGAAAGCTGGTTATTTTTGCTGCGCCGCTAGTTTGGCATTTAGTCGCAAAAATGGCACAAAAACGGTGCACCTGAATGAAAAGGCGCAAAAACAACAGAAAAAAACGATTGATACATGTGGCCCAAAGTATGTTCTTAGATTTGCATAGAGAAGGGTTAAAAACATGAATATTAGTTGATATTATCCCTTCTCAAAATGTAGTACTAGTAACATATAAAGTGAATATTTCCATTATCTGTGAGGTGCAGCAGCTCCTGTGTGCAGCAAATGCTCCCTGCAGCCTGATGGCTAAGAATCTGGAGGGGGGGGGGGGACACTTCAGAGAGCTGTATCTCTGGTTCTGTGACACATAGAACCTCACTTCTTATTTCCTATGAAAGAAGAGAGTCTCCTCTTTTATATGAATCTAAATGTGTTGTGTTTCTAAAATGTAGGAAAATGAAGCTATTTATATATAAAAATGGCACCTGATATTCTCACTTTAAACCTGAATATCTCTGGATCCATAGCACCTAGAAACACCTCCTCCTGTAGTCTAATTTGGAGAAAATCTTGTGCATTTTAGCATCACCGGCGTTTCATATGCAGAACTTTTTTATTTTTCGGCTGACAAATCTGGTTAGGGGCTTATTTGTTGCGAGAAGAGTTGTTCTTTTTATTGGTCTTATTTTAGAGTGTGGAACATTTTTTTTTACCACTTTTTAAAGCATTTTATTTAAAGGTATTCATTAAAAATTATCTTTTTTTGGAAAGTATTTTGCGTTTTTTCTCCGGCGTTTACCGTGCAGGTCCAGTAATGACTCTTTTTTTATTGTACCGATTGTTACGGACGCGGCAATACAAAATATGTGTGTGGGGGGGGGGGGGGTTGTGTTTTTGTGTGTTTTATACTTTATTAAGTGTTTTTATGGGAAAGTGACATTTTAGGGGCTTATATTTTTATGTATTTTTTTTTTTATTTATTCTAACGTGTAAACTTTAGTGTTTTTACATTTCCATACTTGAACTTGGTTCAAGTTCAATACACTGCTATAGAATACTTTTTCATTGTAGAGCAGTGTACAATGTCTGGTGGTGCAGACGCATGCGCAGACAGTTTACGGTCAGACCCGGAGGGGGTTTGACTTCCAGGGAGATTGTGCAGCCCCAGGGCACTTTGCAGTCCTTGGGGCTGCCCAGAAGAGGAACTCCCTTACACGCCGCGGTCATGCTTGACCGTCGCGTGTAAGGGGTTAAAACCCGCGATCGGAGTCGTCTCCGTTCGCAGGTTAGCGTGCGGTGTCAGCTGTGATTGACATCTGACAGCCGCTGCTTCTGGTGCCGGCTCTGTTCGTGAGCCGGTGCCAGAAGAGGAACGCAATACTATGTCCCGGTGCGCTAAGTATCTAGCCAGGTGCGCCTAGGGGTTATTAGCTATATATATATCCCTCTTGGTGTGGAGAAGGGCAAAATAATCGCAATGTCTGGCGGTTGGCAAGACATTGCGATTATTTCAGGGCTTGTACGTCACAAAGCTGCCATACAAGCCCTGATAGATGTGTCCTGTCACACACTGACCTGTAGGTGTCTATACTGTGGGGGTCTGGCCGTGTCCTACCTCATGATGGCAGATGTCTGTGGCTGCTGGAGGGGGGGAGCACATCACACAAGGTGTTCTTCTCTCTGTGCTGCCCCCTGCACCTCCACAGCTTCAGGAGAAGGAGCAGAGGAGTCTCCGGGTCACACAGCAGCCGCTCTCCAGGTGACCCCCCCATGATGATTCCCCCTCACCCATCCCGCAGCAGCTCACACAGGGGGAGGGGCGGCCCGGGGGAGGAGGAGGCGCTGGGAGCTCGTGTTGTCTCCTCTCTCTGCAGTCAGTGTCCCGGGACCAGGAGACGGGACAAAGTCTCTTGGTCCGGGAAAATGCATGACAAATCGTGACAACCTCTTAACCTCCCGGGGCGTCAGGACAGGGCTAAAAAATCGTGAAAGTCCCGCCGAAACCGGGACGGTTGGGAGGTATGCAGGATGTACGCAGCAGTATATACCCCCTCAGACATGATTTCATACAAGACACAGGGTGTACACAGCAGTATATACCACCTCAGACATTACATACATGGCACAGGGTGTACACAGCAGTATATACCCCCTCAGACATTACATACATGGCACAGGGTGTACACAGCAGTATATACACGACACAGGATGTACACAGCAGTATATACCCTACACCCAATGGTAGCCCGCCACAGATTCCCTCCACCGCCGTCCCATCAACACCAAAAGGATAAGTTCCACAATTGAGAGAAATTATTGAGAAGTTGGAAAAGGAAGACACCGAGTAACATAAAGTGGTTAAAAATTATCTTTATCGTGTAACTTCACGAGGGGATTGAGATTTGAAAAGTTTATATTTTATTTAAAAAAACAAACAAAACACATTTTCATAGAAACCAAGACAAAATTACAATTCTTAACATTCAGTGATTTAGTATAGGTCAGTCTCCACTGTACACAAAGTCTTCATCAATTAACAAAATTCTTTGGTCATCAAGAATCTGCAAAGATAAAACAAGCGATCAGCCGTACGTAAGGGTTACGGTTACACCTTCTAGATGCAAGGCGCTAACCCTACCCTACACCCAATAGTAGCCCGCCACAGCTTCCTTACCCTCAGCCGCCGTCCCATCAACACCAAAAGGATAAGTTCCACAACGAGGGAATCATGGACGTTACGTCTTCTAGTGAAAATGAAGTAGCTGCTTCCAGAATCCGCTTTGTGCTACCACTAGATGCAAGGCGCTACACCCAATAGTAGCCCGCCACAGATTCCCTCCACCGCCGTCCCATCAACACCAAAAGGATAAGTTCCACAACGAGGGAATCATGGACCTTACGTCTTCCGATGAAAATGAAATAGCCGCTTCCAGAATCCGCTTTGTGCTACCCATAGATGCAAGGCCCTAACCCTACACCCAATAGTAGCCCGCCACAGATTCCCTCCACCACTGTCCCATCGACACCAAAAGGATAAGTTCCACAACGAGGGAATCATGGACCTTACGTCTTCCGATGAAAATGAAATAGCCGCTTCAGGAGTCCACTTTGTGCTACCACTAGATACAAGGCACTCACCCAATAGTAGCCCGCCACAAATTCCCTCCACCGCCGTCCCATCAACACCAAAAGGATAAGTTCCACAACGAGGGAATCATGGACCTTACGTCTTCTAGTGAAAATGAAATAGCCGCTTCCAGAATCCGCTTTGTGCTACCACTAGATGCAAGGCCCTAACCCTACACCCAATAGTAGCCCGCCACAGATTCCTTACCCTCAGCTGCCGTCCCATCGACACCAAAAGTATAAGTTCCACGAGGGAATCATGGACCTTACGTCTTCCAGTGAAAATGAAGTAGCTGCTTCCAGAATCCGCTTTGTGCTACCACTAGATGCAAGGCCCTAACCCTACACCCAATAGTAGCCCGCCACAGATTCCCTCCACCGCCGTCCCATCAACACCAAAAGGATAAATTCCACAACGAGGGAATCATGGACCTTACGTCTTCCAGTGACAATGAAATACCCTTCCAGAATCCCGCTTTGTTGCACCACGATATGCAAGGCCCTCGAACCCTACACCAATAGTAGCCCGCCACAGTTCCTTACCCTCAGCTGGCCGTCCATCGACACCAAAAGTATAAGTTCACGAGGGAATCATGGACTTACGTCTTCCAGTGACAATGAATAGCTGCTTCCAGAATCCGCTTGTGCTACCACTAGATGCAAGGCCCTAACCCTACACCCATAGTAGCCCGCCACAGATTACCTCCACCCCGTCCCATCACACCAAAGGTAAGTTCCACAATTGAGAGAAATTAGGAGAAGTTGGAAAAGGAAGACACCGAGTAACAAAGTGGTTAAAATTATCTTTATCGTGTAACTTCACGAGGGATTGAGATTTGAAAGTTTATATTTTATTAAAAAAACAAACAAAACACATTTTCATAGAAACCAAGACAAAATTACAATTCTTAATTCAGTGATTTGTATAGGTCAGTCTCCACTGTACACAAAGTCTCATCAATAACAAAATTCTTGGTCATCAAGAACTGCAGTAAAACAGCGATCACGTACTAGGGGTTAGGGTTACACCTTCTAGATGCAAGGCGCTAACCCTACCCTACACCCATAGTAGCCCACCACAGATTCCTTACCCTCAGCCGCCGTCCCATCAACACCAAAAAAAACAAAGGGTGATAAGTTCCAAACGAGGGAATATGGACCATTACGTTTCGGTGAAAATGAAATAGACGCTTCCAAGAAATCCGCTTTGGGCTGCTACCACTAGATTGCAGGCGCCCTAACCCTACAACCAATAGTACCAGCCACAGTTCTTCCCAACCACTGTCCCATCAACACCAAAAGGATAGTTCCACAACGAGGGACTCATGGACCTTACGTCTTCCGTGAAAATGAAATAGCCGCTTCCGGAGTCCACTTGGGCTGATCCACTAGATGCAAGGGCTACACCCAATAGTAGCCCGCCACAGATTCCCTCCACCCGTGTCCCATCAACACCAAAAGGATAAGTTCCACAACGAGGGAATCATGGACCTTAGTCGTCTTCCGGTGAAAATGAATAGCCGCTTCCAGAATCCGCTTTGTGCTACCCACTAGATGCAGCCCTAACCCTACACCCAATAGTAGCCCGCCACAGATTCCTCCACCACTGTCCCATCAACACCAAAAGGATAAGTTCCAACGAGGGATCATGGACCTTACGTCTTCCGTGAAAATGAAATAGCCGCTTCCAGATCCGCTTTGTGCTACCACTAGATGCAAGGCACTCACCCAATAGAGTCCGCCACAGATTCCCTCCACCCCACTCCCCATCAACACCAAAAGGATAAGTTCCACAACGAGGGAATCATGGACCTTACGTCTCTAGTGAAAATGAAATAGCCGCTTCCAGAATCCGCTTTGTGCTACCACTAGCAAGGCCTAACCCTACACCCAATAGTAGTCCCGCCAGATTACTCCGCAGCCGCCGTCCCATCGACACCAAAGTATAAGTTCCACGAGGGGAATCATGGACCTTACGTCTCAGTATAAATGAAGTAGCTGCTCCAGAATCCGCTTTGTGCTACCACTAGATGCAAGGCCCCTAACCCTACCCCATAGAGGCCCGCCACAGATTCCTTACCTCAGCCGCGTCACACGACACCGAAAGTATTAAGTTCAGATGAGAGGGAATCATGGACCTTACGTCTTCCAGTATAAATGAAGTAGCTGCTTCCAGAATCCGCTTTGTGCTACCACTAGATGCAAGGCCCTAACCCTACACCCAATAGTAGCCCGCCACAGATTCCTTACCCTCAGCCGCCGTCCCATCGACACCGAAAGTATAAGTTCCATGAGGGAATCATGGACCTTACGTCTTCCAGTGAAAATGAAATAGCCGCTTCCGGAATCCGCTTTGTGCTACCACTAGATGCAAGGTTAATGAAACAGGAAGATACACTCAAGTTATTTGAGTGCTGCGACTATATGCCCCTTTCACATGATGCTACACCAATAACCCCTCAATTATCAATGCAACGTATTCATGCTATGGAGGACTTACCGTGTAATTGCAGCTCGTCACAGCTGGGGCAGGCGTCCAGAGACTGTCCTGTCAAAATGAAAAAAGATAAAGAAAGTGTAAGATACAGGGGTATTGCAACTTGGCTACACAGTAGTGACAGACAGACACCTAGTCCCAAGTGGGGCGCATAGAATGGCTATCTCCAGCCGCTCACGACCCTATAGGGCAGTGATGGCAAACCTTTTAGAGGCCGAGTGCCCAAACTACAACAAAGTCCCGCTTATTTATCACAAAGTGCCAACACAGAAATGTAATTTGTGATTTATACTCCCTTCTCTGTCTCAGTTTTCATTGATACCAGCCCCTGAGGCACCAATAAAGCAGAAAATAGTCCCAGGTACAGCTGTCACTTTAAAATAGCTCTGTGCACAGCAAGTCCGGGGCTGTCTGGGACTGCAGGAAGATACCTGGAGTCATCTCTGGTGATGGCCTGAGTGCCCACAGAAAGGGCTCTGAGTGCCACCTCTGGCACCAGTGCCATAGGTTAGCCATCACTGCTATAGGGCAATTAGCTGAGAGATAGATCTGATCATGAGGTTATCCCCTCGCCTGAAAATCATGAGCAAGGGCATCCATTGTAAAATAAACCGGACACCAGGTGCATTAAACTATACCCCCCCCTAAGAAGATACAAGTTTAGAGGCTGGAGGTGGAGGGTCTTCTGGCCCCCCTATATCCCCGTCTGCTGCAGCTCTAGTTTTGGAGCTCACAGCAGTTTGTAAGATCAGATGAGGTGTCCATGGATCTCAGCCTGAGCCATGGAGGCCCGGAAGAACTAAGACCAGATTTATACTTCTAGCTGCTGAAGCCCCCAAAATATCTGTCCCCCTCCTCCCAGCCTCTATCTCTAGTTCCACAGAACCACAATCCTGATAACATCAGAAGTAGCAATGGAAGATCCAAACATATAATCCAATATGGCTGCTCTCACCTGTCCTGCTCCTCTTCAGACATGAGGGCCCTCAGCTGAGGCAAGCATTTAGCAGCTCTTAATTGGCCTTAATTAGTGAGTAGCTCCTGTAGGTAAACACTTACCAAGATACAATTTAGAGAAATGATGTGAGAGTTGGGAAAAGGAAGACACCGGAGTAACATAAGTGGGAATTTTTAAAACAGTATATTTACTTGTGTAACTTCGACGAGGGGATTGAGATTTGAAAATTTTTTTTTTTTTTATTAAAAAACACATTTTATAAAACAAGAACAAAATACAATGTCTTATTGCAAAATAAGACCCAGGAAACATGGGTAAGGTACGCAAAATACAAAAAAATACTTTATTTAAGAATTGGCACATAAGACAACATCAGCCAAGACAAAAAAATAAATAAAACCATATTAAAAAGGAAGGCACACCTAGTGCACTGCATAGATGCAAATCAATGGAGCCGACACCTGATAATGTCGGGGTTTTATCCAAACCTGAACCACATAAAAACATCTAACAACATGGATGAGAGTGAAGCAGGGATGTGCGGTTGGGAAAAATGGAAGTGGGGATCGGACAAGTTTCCCACGCGTTCCGCCGTGTATAGCAGCTCTTCCTATGGGGTGCCCCACAGATGAGTACCAAATACTATAGTACCTTGCATTGATATAATGGGCGGCCGGTGGTGTGGAGTCGGAGTCCGGGATTGCGCCATGGATCAGGCTTTGGAAACGGGGAGGAGGTCCCCCGCGTTTAGTAGACGTCCACTTCTGCACTGTCATTCTCGACGATCTGACTTGATCCTTATAAAAGTTCTCCCTGAGCTTCCACCGAGGTCCCCAGCGGCTCTATTGGTTGTTCCTCCCAGAAAGTATTGTCAGATTTAAACGTCTTGTCTTGCCTAGATCGACGTCTTGACCTTCTCCAATCTCCGGCCTACTCACTCGTGTCATCCTGACGAATTGGTTCCTACTAATCTAGATCTGCATGGTATAATGACAATTTAAAATCACCTTTATTTTGTACCTTCTCTGTATGTTATTATTGCTATAAAACACTTATGATGCCAATTAGTATGAAAATTTGATCTTATTCTGGAGTGTGTGTGCGGTTGGTGTGAAATGTGCAGTGGGCCCATGCAGATATATGTGTAGTTTGTGTCGGTCTGAGTGTGTCTATAATTTTGATGATAAAGATCTATTTGGGACAAATATGGTTGCTTGTTATTTGATAATGTCCACATTTGTACTTTGCACGCATTATATATGCACTTTATATGCACTTTATTATATTGCGATTTGTTAATCATTTATCAGATTATTTTTTATCATGCCTTTTTTTAATATTTACGTCTCAGTGGGTTTACTCGTGGCACCTTGTCTTGTTCATTTTCCATTAGAAATTACCATTCATTAGTTCTACATTGTTATTCACACTCACCATTCGGTGAAGTCTCGACGTTGCATGGTCGATTGGAAGTGCGCATGCGCGGGTGGCGGGACTCAGCTACAGACGGAGTGAACGTAATACCGCGGCGGACTCCTCCCCGTTTCGGAGACGACGACTCTGGCGCAATCCCGGGGCACTCACACCCCGGCCGACCATAATTGCAAATGGATAGGTATATCGTTTGGGTACTAATCTTGGGTGGCCCAAGGGGGGGGCACCGCTGAGGAAAGACGATAGCGGCGAGCAGCAGAACGCAGAACGCCCGAAGGGGCGACTTGTCCTGAGCCCCATCTCCACCTCAAATCTAGCTGGTAAATTAGATTGGATCTGTGCCCTAGTGGGTCCGCTACAGCATATCAGCTATTCCAGCACAGGGATCACTAGTGCATTTCAGTGCATTCATTTCTTATACATTCTCGGGCGGACTTACTGATAGACGACCTTACCCATAAATTTCTCACACGACACATGCCCTGCTTCATATAATTCAAGTGTGTGAGATGGTTTTATGTGGTGCAGGTTTGGAATAAAAAACCCGACATTATCAGGCTTGTCGGGGGCTCCTCTTGGAGTTTTGTATGTATGGGGGCACATAGTGGTGCATTCCTTTTTAAACTGTTTTATTTATTTTTTGTCTTGCTGAGTTAGGTCTATGTCCAATTCTTTAATAAGTATTTTTGTTATTTTGCTACCTTACACATCGTATTCCGTTTTATTCGCATAGCAAATATTTGTGCATGTGGTTGTAGCCCATATTTGGGTGTAACCTAAGAGTTACAGACTCCGAATTCTGTTCATAAAAAATTAAAATTCTTAACACATTCAGTGATTTAGTATGGTTCAGTTCCACGGTACACAAAGTCTTCCATCACTTAACAAAATTTTTCTTTCGGTCATAAGAGATCTGCATAATGATAAAACAAGCGATCAGATGTACGCAAGGGTTGGGTTACCACCTTCTAACGAAGACATTCTCTCAGATTGTGGATGAACTTAGCTGCCTCCATAACACCAAAAAAAAATTAAAAATCATACACGGTTACATACAATAAGAAATGAAATGGCTGCTTCCAGAATCCGCTTGGTACTACCACTGAGGAGGCAAGGAGCTAACCCTACCATTACACCATAGTAGCCCCACACAGATTCCCTCCACCGCCCGTCCATCAACACCAAAAGGATAAGTTCCCAACGAGGGAACAGGCCTTCCGTCTTCCAGTGAAAATTGAAATGGCTCTTGTGCTTCCGGAGTCCACTTTGCGCTAAGTTGATGAAAGTTAATGAAACAGAAAGATTACACTCAAGTTATTGAAGTGTGCTGGACTCGGACTAGATGCCTCTTTCCACATGAATGCTACAATAATAACCCCTTCCAATTCAATAAACTCGTAACGTATCATGTACGGAGGATCTTTCGTGAATTGCTCTTCTTCACAGCTGAGGCAGGCGTTCCAAGAGACTGATCCTTGTCAAATGAAAAGAAAAGAAAGATAAAAGAAGTGTAAGATACAAGAACAGCACCACACAGGTACACAGGTTGGAGGGGTATTGGAAACTTGGCACACAGTAGGCCAGCACAGACCACCGAGTCCCAGTGGAAGCAGACAGAATGGGCCTAAGGGCATTAGCTGAGAGAGATCTGATCATGACGGTTATCCCCTCGACTGAAATCATGAGCAGGCTAAGGGCCATCCATGTTAAAAGAACACCGGTCACCAGGTGCCATTATAAACTATACCACCCCCCTAAGGAAGATACAAGTTTGAGGCTGGAGGGGAGGGTCTCTTCTGGCACCCCTAATCCCCATCTTCTTGTAAACTGCTGGCAGTCTATTTTTGGAGACTCACAGCACCACAGGACGCATACATTAGTTGTAAGATCAGACGAGGTGTCTATGGATCTCAGCCTTGAGCCATGGAGGCCCGGAAGAAACTGAACCTGATATAAGACCAGATTAGCTCTTCTGCTGAAGCCCCAAAATATCTGTCCCCCTCCTCCCAAGCCTCATTCTCTAGTTCCACAGAAAAACCACAATCCTGATAACAATCAGAAGAAGTAGAAGAATGGAAGTCCAAACATTATAATCCAATTTGGCTGCCTACTGCTCACTGTCTCCTTCCTCTTCAGACATGAGACCCTGAGCTGAGGAAGCATTTAGCAGCTCTAATTGGCTCTCCCAAGTTGTGATCAAAAAAAACATTTTTCACTATCTAAACTTCGGTTCTCCACACTCTTTGGCCAGTGGTGATACACGTGGCGTTTTTTGTACATCTCTGCTGCGATTTTAACCGCATTGAAAAAAGCCTCATTTTCAAAGTTTCTATTGCGTTTTTTGTATTTTTAAAAAGGCGCACGTGTGTGCTTTGAAATATATACCACAGCAGTATATACCCCCTCAGACATTACATACATGGCACAGGGTGTACACAGCAGTATATACCCCCTCAGCATACATACATGACAAGGTGTGTACACAGCAGTATATACCCTCAGACATTACATACAGGCACAGGGTGTACACAGCAGTATATACCCTCAGACATTACATACATGGCACAGGGATGTACACAGCAGATATAACCCCCTCAGACATTAATACATGACACAGGTGTACAACAGCAGTATATACCCCTCAGACATTACATACATGGCACAGGAGTGTACACAGCAGTATATACCCCTCAGACATTCATACACTGACACAGGGGTACACAGCAGTATATACCCTCAGACATTACATGACACAGGTGTACACAGCAGATATATACCTCCAGCATTACATACATGGCACAGGTGTACACCAGCAGTATATACCCCTCAGACATTACATACATGACACAGGATGTACACAGCAGTATATACCCCTCAGACATTACATACACGGCACAGGGTGTACACAGCAGTATATACCCCCTCAGACATACATACCGGCACAGGGTGTACACAGCAGTATATACCCCTCAGACATTACATACATGGCACAGGGTGTACACAGCAGTATATACCCCTCAGACATTACATACATGGACACGGGTGTACACAGCAGTATATACCCCCTCTAGACATACAGTGCCACAGGGTGTACACAGCAGTATATACACCTCTCAACATTACATACGCACAGGGTGTATACAGCAGCAGATACCCCCCCTCAGACATTACATACATGGCACAGGATGTACACAGCAGTATTACCCCCTCAGACATTACAACATGACAGAATGTATCACGCGTATATACCCCCTCAGACATTACTACATGGCACAGGTGTACACAGCAGTATATACCCCCTCAGACATTACATACGCAGCACAGGTGTACACAGCAGTATATACCCCCTCAGACATACATACATGGCACAGGGTGTACACAGCAGAGTATACCCCCTCAGACATTACATACATGGCACAGGGTGTACACAGCAGTATATACCCCTCAGATATACATTACACTGACACAGGGTGTACACAGCAGTATATACCCCCTCGACATTACAATACATGGACAGGAGTACACAGCAGTATAATTACCCCTCAGACACATACTCAGACATTACAACAGGAACAGGAGTTACACAGCAGTATATACCCTGTGGGGATATTGGCCCAGTAGAGACGGGGGATAGAGGCGAGGTGCTGTGATGCAGTTCAGACAGTGACACCAGTTTAGGTTTAGTCCAAAACGGTCGCCTGCGTTTATGTAGCAGCAAAATTAAAACAGCATTTACATCAGGCCATTAAACAAACAAAAAATCCACCCGAAAAATCTCCTAGAGGGTGCAAATATAAGGTGGTTTCACTAACTCACCCATATACAAAATCACTTGGCTGCATTGCTCCAGGCACACGAGGTCAGGGAGCGTTGTGTTGTGCTCTCCACCTCTCAAAGAGAGAGGACAACATTCCAGCTCTGGCTGAGGGGTTTTAAAAAACTGAGTTGGTGCTTCCAATACCTGTGTCCTAAGGTTGCTGGACACCCAAACCCTCAGCACTAAGGCCTGCATAATAGCAAAAAAACCTAGGGGGAAACATATGCCCATCCACAGTAAAACCCCTCAGTGGTCTCACATCACCTCCCCCTCTGCTGTTGACCTGTGGGCGGCGGAACACTTTTTGGCCATCCATCATGACAGTGGGTACGCGACAAGGCCGGCAATTCCCATGCATTTCTCTGTCGTATGTTCTACTGTGAATTTGAATTCGGCCAACATTAGGAAAACCACCTTTTGTGTGCCCTTGGCGTCTCTCTTTGGCCTCTGACTCATCAAGGTTGAGGGGAGAGTGATCGCGTCACTAGTGTAAACTGTCGCCCTATCAAGAATACCTCGGGTTCAGAGCCTTTTATCGCCAAGCACTCCTCTCAAACGTACTATAGTTTCTTCAGGGGGGGTGTGAGCTTGCGGCTCAGGAATGTCACGGGATGTCCTCCACCCCTCATATTGGGGACAGGAAGCCCACTACCCACGTCGTCTGCCAAAAAGGTCTTGGTGAAAGTAGGGGGATCAAGTTACCGGTCCCTCCCAACAAAAAAACCGTCTTTTAGTCGCTTGAAAGCACCCTCAGCCTCTTCACTCCATTTCTTACCATCCCGCCTGCTACATTTGGTCAGTTCAGGCAGGGGTGCCGCTTATGGTAGCAAAAATCGGGGAATTCTAAATCGGGTATAATAGCACCGAATGCCTAGGAAAGCCTCACTTGATCCTTGCTCACAGGGGTCGTGCCACTGCTGGATCGCCCTCACTTATTTACTTGGGGTTTGGGTGACACCTCGCACAATACGGTACCCCAGGGTAACGGGCCTCTTCCGACCCAGTGCACATTTTTGGGGGTCGCCTTCTGTAAACCATGCTGCCCTCAGGGAGCGTAACCACGCTCTGCACCTTGGCCAGTGTGACTCTTCCCCATCGTTTTCGTACATAAACTTGATGTCATCCAGGGGGTAGCCAGGCATATCTCCGGTTGAGGGTTTTAGGACGAGATCCATTAACCTCCTGGAATGGTGGCGGGAGCCCATGTAGCACCAAAAGGGGAGTACCAAGACTGAAAAAAGCCCATCAGGAGTAACAAAAGCGGGGTTCTTCTCTTGGCCCGTCAGTAAGAGGGTCCACTGCCAATATCCTTCGTCAGGTCAAGGGTGGAGAAGAATCTAGCTGTCCAAGTCGTCTTTCAATCAGGTCAACCCTGGGCATGGGATAAGAATCAAAATGGACACCTCGTTCAACTTCCTAAAGTCTCATTGCAGAAACAGTAGGGAAACACTCAGGTTTGGGAATCAACACAATAGGACTCGACACAGCACTTTTGACATCCTCGATTTAACCCCAGGGTATCTAACATCTGCCGTGACTTTCTTCGGATATTGCAAAGCCGGCGCGCTCAGGGACCCGTGCGTGTGGTAAGGGTTTTTGTGTGTACCCTTGATGTGGGGGTTCGGTTATGATCATGTGCATGCGACTCCCTCTCGCCTATTCATTTCGGAAATGACTGAAGTACGTCTCGGTAACTTAGAGAAGAACATCTCACATTTCGGAGCAACAAATCCTTCGCTTCTCTGAATCTGGGCCCTGGAGAGGACATCCGAGAGATCCAGTACTTAGGCACCTGGCATCGGGTACACTACCTCCGGTATGTCCCTGTCTTGGGGACAGGGACGCTTTTCTACGCCAAAGGCATTCAGGGATATCTTTCCCTCCATGGCTTTAGGAGTTCACGTAGGTTTATCTGTTCGGGTTCCTCCTCCGCGGCTGAGATACTTTGTAGTCAGGTACCTCCCCTACTTCTCCTGACCTTCATATGGTCCTTGCCCATTTTCGCAAGAACTGCTTGCTCTCAAAGGGGCACAGAAACTTAGCACTCTGTGTCCTGGTTGGTTATAAGGTCCTGGTTGGCGGACTATATTGTAGACCTAGAATGGGCCTCTGTGCCACTTGTTCAGTGCTCTTTCAAGGGGACATGACCGCAGCTATGCGGCCTGCATAAGGGACGACGTGTTCTATCACACTACGGTGGGGGGTCCTCTCGTTCCCAGGTCCCTTGGCTATATCCAAAAGCCCAGTGTGGGAACGGCCAATATAACAGATCAGAGGGTGAGGAAACCCGTGGAATGGAGAGGACTGGGGAACTTGCACGTATGGCAATACATCAAATAGGATAACAACAATCCCAGTCCTTCCGCCATCTGCTGGACCACCCGGTTAGCATCGCAACTTCCAAGGTCTTGGTAACCTCTCTCGACCTAAAAAAAAAAAAAAAAAAAAAAAAAAAAAAAAAAAATGAAAATGAGAGTAGATATGGATATGAAAGATATGCTGTTGTAGGATTCTATAAACAATAAGGTATATCATTTATTTATTACGTTTGTATTATCTCCCTCAGCCACTATTTAGTCCTTTTTTTTCACTTTTACACTTCCTACAATGCCTTCACTTCATCATATTCACATTCCCTGAGTACGACTCAGACGAACTGCCCTAATAATTTTTTCCGCTTTCTGTGTGGTTGTTGCTTTGTCGAGTTCTGGACTCTACTTCACAGGGTGGTCAGTTGTTATTCTGGGGTCTCTGTTTGCGTTTTTTGCTCCCAAGTATACGATGTCTGTAATCTCCTTCCTCTTCTCTTATCTCTTTTCTTTCTTTTTTTCTCATTTTCTATGTTTGCACTCTTTTCACTCTTCATTTTCACTCTTTCTCCCCTTTTTTCTTTTTCTTTTTCTCACTTTTATCCCTTTCTGTTTCTTTCCTCATCCCTCAGCACTTACACTTCTTTCAGACTTTTCACATCCCACATTTCTTGCCTTCCCTATTTTCTATCTTTTTAAGCTATATCCTTAAACTTGCATATTAGATACTGATATACTATAGCCTACTAATTCCTTGTTGCACCTCCATCGCTGTACTTGTTATTTACAGGTTATTTAGATTAGCTCTGATCTGTCCACCAATATTACACATCATCGTCTCCATTCTCCTCGCTTTGGCTCGTCCGATTGCGTTTTGTGCTTTATCCTTCCGGCTTTTAAAAAACTACTCAATGATCTGGGGTTTCCTGTAAACAGGGATTTGGGTGCAACCTCCATGTTCAGTCCTCATGTTTGCTGAACATAGTTACGTTGACTAGTCTAGACACCTCTACAGCTATCTGTTGTTTATCATTGTGGCTTTTCGTTAGGTGTTGATTGTCAATGTGTGTTTGTGTGCGGTATTACATAGGGCCCATGTATGTGTACTGTCATTATATGTAGCTGTGGATGTTTGTAAGTAGCTTTTTATGCTATGATTTGACTCTTTGTATGTATACTATATATATACTTTGTTGCAATTTTTTGTTGTTGGATGATTCTTCATCGTGAAGGCTTTTATCCAGTTTTTATATATAATGACAATTGATTAATCATTTATTTATTTATTTATTAACCTATTGATTAGTTTTTATATATAATTCATATTTCCCTTGTGCACACTTTAGAGGTATTTTCTGTATTTTGTACTTATAAAACATACCTATTCGAGGCACTTTACCATTATTAAGAACCATCCCTCCGGGCCAGATTGTGGGGGCGCAGTAAGCCGACGATGGAGGTCACAATGACCCATCATCATGTGACTCGGAGGTATAATGCATATTACCTAGACACCTACATATAAGAAAAATATCACCCCCTGTGCTTGAGCTGTGCGGCAGCCGCTGCACAGCCGACGATGTGGGTTCACATGACACTCATCATGTGACATCGGCGGACATAGGCGCATGCGCCCTACACGAGGTGGACGCCGAAAAGCTCATTTTTTTCATCCAGCGCTACAACACCTGCTGCCACTGATTACATTCACACAGGATCTTTATTACTTGTCATTCATCAAACCAGTTCACCCATGAGGAGAAGCCTGTGAGTGGCGGATACGCGGGTGGGGGCCTATCTTCCAGCCCCCCCCTTCCTTTTTGCTGCCAGCCCAGCGTATGTATCGGGAACTATTTCACACTTTGGTTTACATTGTTATGTACACTGGCCTTATTTTGTTTGCCATATTATTAGGTAGTACATTCTGTAACTTCTGAACATCTTTTTGTATGCATACGCTGGACAGGTTAAGGCTTGGGCCTGGTACAGGAGATGTTGGTTTGATGGGTATTTATATGCCCTACACCTCCCTGGTTTTGTATAGAGATTTGATCCTTTTAAGATGTTTTTTTTTGTTGCTTTGGTGTGTTACTGAGTAATGTAAGAATAAAGATTGCATTTTGGTTATAGCAACATGTTCTTTTTGTTTAACACTCGACTAGACCACTTGCTTGAGGATGATACACAGAGGTGCGGAGTGTTTAACCTGCGTAGTAAACTTACAACATCTCCTTCATTACCCTAGACAGTGAATGGGGGTACCCTGCAGTCAAAAATTCCTTGGGGGGCACGGGCGGTACGGGAGAACTACCTGGAACAGTCCCCTAGCAATGTTTTTGGAGGAGGTGTTCCTTAATGGCATCGCCTCGGGTAAGCACGAGTAAATGCGAATAGTCCAGTATAACCAGGATCTTGATGGATTTGTGTCCCCTTGAGGATTTGACTATGGGGCAACAAGATCCATAGCAATCGTTTCAAATGGCCACCTCTATGATCGTAGACGGGACCAAAGGACATCCTGAAGTGGGACACCGGGCCAGTAAGGTTGAACACTAGGGCAGCGAGCTACAATAACCGCGTTACCTACTCCCACACCCCGGGCCAAAGAAAAATCTCTGCAAGGATCTCTCTCCTGGGTCTTCTCAGCACCTAAGTGCCCTACCCGAGCACTGTTGTTGTGCAACTCTCGCACCAGCCTACGGTGAGATTGGGGTACTACAAGTTTGCTCAACCCCTCCTCCCCCGTATCTGGTCGACCTGTACAACAGCTCCCCAACAATCACCATCGCGGGGGTTATATTGTCAGCGCCCTGGTATTTGGAGTACCCCATTGTATCACCTTAACATTCTTCCAGTGCTTTTAAACAAAGGTTAGGGTCCTGTAGCTGTGCCAGCCCCAAATTCTCACGGGAGAAAACTCTCAGGTCGGCATGTCTGCCACCTCCTCGTGGCCTCGACACTCACCAGCTAGGACCTCTACGGAGAGAATCATCACCTGGGGTCACCCCTAACTGCTGGCGTGTGGGTACATCGGCCACAAGGTTCAGGGGCCAAGGACCCGGACATACCTGACGTCCATTATCTGAACAGCACCGGACTGGGGTCTGTCTCCAGAGGTCCCAAAACACCGGTAAGTCTCTGCCGATACTAGCTATGAAACAGGGTCCCCCCACCCCCACTTCATGGGTAACAGTACCACAAGGGGTATGTAGGTGATGACAGCAGTGGGATATTCGCGAGTGTCACCATGTATACATAACACCACTTTACGCCCATGTACAGTCCAGGATCACAAAGTTCCCCGCACCAGGGTGACCAGACTCCCTGAGCTCTAGCAATGGCTTCCACCGGTGTGACCACCGATTGTGACCTCACAATTGGGGTTTGATCCGTGACTGACTCGGCAGCCAGAACGCGGGGCAACGTGACAGTCGCGGGTCGGGTGAGACCATGTGGCTCCACTGACAGGGGGGGGACCGTTGCAGCAAATGGCCCATTTTCATGGCATCGCAGCACTGGATACGGCTATGCCCTCTGTCACGAGCTCACTGGGTTTCTGTGTATCCAAGCCCCCAGTGTACCCCCCTCACCAACCTGACCTGTTTCCTTTTCTGCAGTAGGCAGTCTTACCAGATTGTTTAAATGGCCTTGTCACTGGCACTGTTCGTGTGGGAGGATAAGTTAGAAGATCCTCCGTAGCCCGATATCTCTCTACTAGGGAACGAGTTTCCTCAGCATTTGTGGACCGGCCTCTTCCAAAACCACCGCTGGAGCCGAGAGGGCAGAGACGGAAGGGTGAACTGTCAAGAACCACTCTCTGAACCTTCGTGTGGCTGGGTGTCAGTCCTCGGGTGTTAGACACTTCCGGACAAGATGGATCAGGTCATGCATTTGGGAGCGCGGGGGTGTTAGTTTTTCAGAGTATGCCCACTGGTGGACCCGGCTGGAACGAACCTGAGACGGTGACCCCAAGAAGAGCCCGAATCTCCGCCATTTAAGCTGGGGTACTCACGGGCCTCCGTTTCACATCAGGTATAGTAGGCCTTTCGCGATTCGCCTGTCCGAAACGGCGCAGGACATCTGCCACACTGCTCAGCTGGTAACTCCTCTCGTCAGTACTCGCTCGAACACAGTGAGATAAGCCTCCACGTCGCTCGGTCGCCGTCAATCTTTTGTAAAGCCTTTTGTATGCCGCCGTGCGGAATGCTGGACAACGGGTACCCTTTGCAAACCAGTATGGGGACCCTCCCCCCCAGTAGTCGTCGTTGCGGTGCTGCCATAACGCCAGAAAACTTTCCATCATCAGCGGGAACATGGCTCGGGGACTCTTCCTGCTGTGCTGGAGCAGGCTTTGCTGCAGTGTCGATCAGACAGGGGGAACTTTCTGCTGTGCTGGAGCATGGCGTGCTGCTGGCGGGACTCTTCCTCACTGCTGCTGGAGGAGCATGGCCTGCTGCTGCTGCCGATTAGCTCTGGCCTCCTCTTGCAGGTTTAATAAAGTCCTCCATCTTTGCTTATCCCAATTTGCCTGCTGCTTCACCAGCCATGCAATGTTGCAGGATTGTAGCAAGCCTTCAGGTGTGTGTCTTTTGAACTGCCCGCATCCTCCACCATATGTGGGGATTTGGCGCAGTAGAGACGTGGTAATGTCGGGGTGCTGTGATGCAGATTCAAGACAGTGACAACCAAAGTACAGTCCAAACAGGTCTCGCCTGCGTTTATTTGCTTGTAGCAGCAAATAAAACAGCCTTTACATCAGGCATTAAACAAACAAAAAGCCTACCCGTCAGGGGTAATATACAGGTGTTCAAATACCATATACCATCAATTGGCTGCTCAGGCACAGAGGTCAGGGTGTGGTCTCCAGCCTCCTTCCAGAGAGAGAGCACAACTTCAGTCGCTGAGCGGTTTTAAAAAAAAACTGATTGGCTGCTCCATCACCTGTGTCCAAGGTGCTGGACACCCAACCTCAGCACTAGGCCTTGCATAATAGCAAAACCTAGGGGAAATACTGCCCATCCACAGTTAACCCCTTCCAGTGTCCCCAACCCCCTCAGACATTACATACACGGCACAGGGTGTACACAGCAGTATATACCCCTTCAGACATTACATACAGACAAAATGTACACAGCAGTTATACCCCCTCAGACATTACATACACGGCCACAGGATGGCACAGCAAGTATATACCCCCTCAACATACATACACGCACAGGGTGTACACAGCAGTATATACCCCCTCAGACATTACATACAAGGCACAGGTGTACACAGCAGTAATACCCCCTCATACTTAATCACTGACACAGGGTGTACAGCAGTATAATCCTCAGACACAACATATGACACGGGTGCCACAGCAGTATATGACCCCCTCAGACATCATACATGACACAGGGACAGGATGTACACAGCAGTATATACCCCCTCAGACATTACATACATGACACAGGATGTACACAGCAGTATATACCTCCTCAGACATGACATATATGGCACAGGGTGTACACAGCAGTATATACCCCCTCAGATATTACATACACGGCACAGGGTGTACACAGCAGTATATACATCCTCAGACATTACATATATGGCACAGGGTGTACACAGCAGTATATACCCCCTCAGACATACATGAAACAGGGTGTACACAGCAGTATATACCTCCTCAGACATTACATACATGACACAGGGTGTACACAGCAGTATATACCCCCTCAGACATTACATACATGACACAGGGTGTACACAGCGGTATATACCCCCTCAGACATTACATACATGGCACAGGGTGTACACAGCAGTATATACCCCCTCAGACATTACATACACTGCACAACATGTACACTGCAGTATATACCCCCTCAGACATTACATACACTGCACAGGATGTACACAGCAGTATATACCCCCTCAGACATACATGACACAGGGTGTACACAGCAGTATATACCCCCTCAGACATTCCATACATGGCACAGGATGTACATAGCAGTATATACCCCCTCAGAAATTACATACATGACACAGGGTGTACACAGCAGTATATACTCCCTCAGACATTACATACATGACACAGGGTGTACACAGCGGTATATACCCCCTCAGACATTACATACATGGCACAGGGTGTACACAGCAGTATATACCCCCTCAGACATTACACACACTGCACAACATGTACACAGCAGTATATACCCCCTCAGACATTACATACACTGCACAGGATGTACACAGCAGTATATACCCCCTCAGACATACATGACACAGGGTGTACACAGCAGTATATACCCCCTCAGACATTCCATACATGGCACAGGATGTACATAGCAGTATATACCTCCTCAGACATTACATACACGGCACAGGATGTACACAGCAGTATATACCCCCTCAGACATT
Organism: Engystomops pustulosus; assembly: GCA_019512145.1. Taxonomy (NCBI): domain Eukaryota; kingdom Metazoa; phylum Chordata; class Amphibia; order Anura; family Leptodactylidae; genus Engystomops; species Engystomops pustulosus. The sequence goes on from WNYA01001163.1 coordinate 29,938, forward strand.
ACATACACGGCACAGGACGTACACAGCAGTATATACCCCCTCAGACATTACATACACGGCACAGGGTGTACACAGCAGTATATACCCCTTCAGACATTACATACATGACACAGGGTGTACACAGCAGTATATACCCCCTCAGACATTACATACATTACACAGAATGTACACAGCAGTATATACCCCCTCAGACATTACATACACGGCACAGAATGTACACAGCAGTATATACCCCCTCAGACATTACATACACGGCACAGGGTGTACACAGCAGTATATACCCCCTCAGACATTACATACAAGGCACAGGGTGTACACAGCAGTATATACCCCCTCAGACATTACATACAAGGCACAGGGTGTACACAGCAGTATATACCCCCTCAAACATACATGACACAGGGTGTACACAGCAGTATATCCCCTCAGACATTACATGACACAGGGTGTACACAGCAGTATATATCCCCTCAGACATTACATGACACAGGGTGCACAGCAGTATATACCTCCTCAGGCATTACATACATGACACAGGGTGTACACAGCAGTATATACCCCCTCAGACATTACATACATGGCACAGGATGTACACAGCAGTATATACCCCCTCAGACATTACATACACTGCACAGGATGTACACAGCAGTATATACCCCCTCAGACATTACATACATGGCACAGGATGTACACAGCAGTATATACCCCCTCAGACATTACATACATGGCACAGGGTGTACACAGCAGTATATACCCCCTCAGACATTACATGCATGGCACAGGATGTACACAGCAGTATATACCACCTCAGACATTACATACACGGCACAGGGTGTACACAGCAGTATATACTCCCCTGAGGACATTACATACAACGGCACAGCTGTACCACATAATATACCAGCCCTGAGACATTATCATACCGGCAAACAGGATGACACACAATATCTATCCCCGTCAAACATTACATACACGGTACAGTGTGTACACACAGTAAATATACCCATCAGACTACATACACGGTACAGGGGGTACACAGCATATATTACCAACCCCCTCAGACCACACATGAACACAGGGTGCCTAACGAGTCAATATACCCCTGATACATACATGACAGCAGGGTGTACCCAGCAGTATATACCCCCCACAGAACATTACAAGACATTGCACAGGGTGTACAACAAACAGCCAGTATATACCCCCTCAACAGACATGACACGGGTGTACACAGCATATATACCCCCACTCAACAACTTACAATACATGGCACGGGTGTACACAGCAGTAATATACCACCACCTCAGACATTACCATACCTCCCAACTTGTTGGACAAGAGAAAGAGTGGAAACAAAACCCCTCCACCTCTTTTCTAACACACGCCCATTGTTTCCCCCAGAACATAGTACGAATCAACCTTGATGTGCACCCACTCATAACATGTGTCCCTTACTTTGGCCACCCCCCCCCCCATGGACCCGTATAATAGCCCATTAAGCAAATCTGCAACATATAAAAAACCCATCTTTGTATTGTATTCCTGCCTTGACATTCGTTTTCCACTTTTATTTTTCTCCCCAACTTACAAATAATATGGACTACACAACCTCCTTCACAAATGGTGTGGTCCCTGTTCCTTATCCTCCTCAAATGTAGCTCCCTGATCCTCCAGCCTCCGCCTGTAGCCCCTGGTCCTCCACCTCCTCCTGTAGGCCCCACTTCCTCCAGCCTCCCTCCTTCAGCATCCTCGCACCTTCCTACCAGTCCCACAGTCCCTCCAGAATCCTCCTGTCCTCCGACCTTCCCCCTCAATCTCCTGTCCTTCAGTCTCCTCCCTTCCCCGAGCCTCCCCTGTAGCCCCCCTATCCACCAGCCTCCTCCTGTAGCTCTTCCTCCCAGCCTCCTCCTGTAGCCCCTCGTCACTCCAGCCTCCTCCTTTTGCCTTCCTGTCCTCCAGCCGGCCCTCCTCATCCTCTCCCCCACCTCCTCCTCCTCTGTTCCCAGCCTTCATCGTGTCCCCCAGACATCTCCACCTGTCCTCCAGCCTTCCTCGCAGCATCAGCCGCCCTCCAGCCTCCACCTGTCCTTATCCTCCCCTCCTGTCATCCTCCTACTCTCTGTCCCCCAGCCTCCTCCTCCCCTCCACCCTCCTCCCTGTACTCCAGCCTCCTCTTTTGTTCTCTCCGTCCCACAGCAGCCTCCACCTGTCCCCAATCAGCCTCCTCCTGCAGCCTCTCCCCAAGCCTCCCTCCTCCTGCTCCCCCTCCCCTCCCCGCTCCACCGCCACAGCCGCCTCCACCTGTTCCCCCGGCCTCCTCCTCCTGTGCTCCTCTACGCAATCCCCTCCTGTTGCCTCCTCACTGCCTCTGCCTCGCCTGTCCTCTGCAGCCTCCTCCCGCCTCCACCTGTCCCCCAGCAGCCTCCACCTGTCCCCCGCCTCCCCTCCTGCCCTCCAGCCTTCTTCTGTCCCCAGCCTACTCACAGCATCCTCCTGTCCTCAGCCTCACCTGTCCTCCGCATCCCCTCTGTCCCCAGCCCCCGCTCTGTCCTCCATCATCCTCCTCCTGTCCCCCAGCAGCCTCTCCCTGTCCCGTCAGCAGCCTCCTCCTGTCCTCCTGTAGCCTCAGCCCCCTCTCCTGCTCTTTATCCTCCACGCCCCCCCTGTCCCTCTGTACCTCCATCCCCCGCCCCTGTAGCTTCCAGCTCCCCCACGTCCTCCAGTAGCCTCCAGATCCAACCCCCCCCCCCCCTGTAGCCTCCAGCCCCCCCTGTCCTCTTCCTTGCCCAAGCCCCCCCTTTCCCTTCCTCCTGTACCTCCAGCCCCCCCTGTAGCCCTCACCACCCCCCCGTACTATCCTGTGCCCCAGCTTCCCCCTGTAGCCTCCAGCAACCCCCCCCCCCTGTCCTCCTCCTGTGCCCCATCCCCCCCCTTTTTTTTATGTACCTCATCCTCTCCTGGTCCTCTCCCTGTGGCCCCCCCCTGCCCCCTGCTCTTACCTTCTGTCATTCCATCTTCTCCCTGACTAGCGGAGGGGGCAGACATCCATGTGAGGATGAGCAGGGGCTGGTCCCAGGCTCCTCCCGCCCCCATGCCTTGGCTGTCTGCACTACTAACTAACGGGGCTGGAAGGAGGCGGGACCAAGCGGAAAAATTGGGCGGGCCCGGGACATTTCCTCTCCCCTTCTGTGGCAAGCGTGAACAGAAGAGCCCCAAAACCGGACTGTCATGCTAAAGCGGGACGGTTGGGGGGTCTGCATTAACATATGACACAGGGTTACCCAGTATATCCCCCAGACATTACAAACATGGCACATAGTACACACGTATATACCCCCTCACAACATTACTACTGCACAGGAACACAGCAGTATAATGCCCCCTCAGACATTACTACACTGCACAGGAAGTACACAGTCTTATACCCCTCAGACATCATACATGGCACAGGATGTCATAGCATTAATACCCCCTCAGACATTACTACACGGCACAGGAGTGTAACAACAGTATATACCCTCTCAGCTTACATACTGGCACAGGATGTACACAGCAGTATATACCCCCCCCCTCAGACATTACATACACTGCACACAGGTGTACACAGCAGTATATACCCCCTCAGACATTACATACATGCACAAGGTTACACAGCACATATACCCCTCAGACATTACATACATGGCACAGGATGTACAGAGCAGTATAATACCCTCAGACATTACATACACGGCACAGGGTGTACACAACAGTATAACCTCTCAGACATTCCATACATGGCACAGGATGTACACAGCAGTATATACCCCCTCAGACATTACATACACTGCACGGATGTACATAGCGGTATATACCCCCTCGACATTACATACACGGCACAGGATGATACAGAATTTATAGACCCCCCATCAGACTATATCATTAGAAGTGCTGATCCTCCTCTATTTTCACTCCACTCCACTCCTGTTTGGGCATCAAAAACTGCATCGAAAAACTGAACGTGTGGGCTGCAACCTTAAGAGCAGATAATATAGTAGTTTCTGTGATCGGTCAGTTTACATGTTCATGGTGACATTAATTACACCTTACCAAACCTTCCGGTTATATCTCTTCCACCCCTGTGTAGCATAATCACACACAACTCACTTCTGGAAATCATGAAGAGATAGGAGACGACCAAACCATCATGAGGGGGTTAACCACATTTAACAGGGGTCAAACTGGATGCGTTGCCCAAAAAACACTGAACTTGTTTCCTTCCCACTTTCGGACATGCCAGAGATCTAGAGGGGACCTAACAGCGATCTGTCAAACAAGAAGAGGTGCACATACCTCCAGGCCCTAGCCTCCAAGACTTGACGCGATTATGGGCACATCAAACCTGGTGAGTCCACCGAAAGCCGCAGCTTCGGAAACGCCATTCAGACACAGGTTGCGTGAGACCATGTCGGCTGAGCCACATCTTCCTGATGGACATTGTGGCTCAACAGGATGCAAAAACCGCACCCGGGTAACAGAGTTTCTTCCCTTTGAGGGAAAACCAATGTGCCCAACCGTTGCCCAGGGAGGGACAACCACTACACAGTGTAGAGCACCAACATGGCGTGGAAGGGAATGAGCACACAGTTTCTTTGTTAAAAAAGCAGATTTGGCCGGATAAGTTTTTGGGAAAATACTGGGAACCTCAAAGTCATACTTGGAAATTTCGGAAACTACATCCCTTAGGAATTTTCAAGTGTTAAAAGTATGAATCTTGTTTCCACAGTTGTTCACATGGTTTTTTTTCATTGGGCTTTGGAATTGCAATATATTTGTTCAGGCTCCCTAGTATTAAGTACCATAGGTGACCGCAATAATAGGAAAAGAAATTAAAAGTTTTTTAAAATTGAAAAAAAAAATTCCATAGAAACCCATATAAAGTTAGGTCATTACTGCATCCCAAATGTCCAATCTATCAAAATATAAAAACAATTAATGTCTAAACCCCATTATAGAAAATGGGCAGGAAATGTTTCTTGTATTAAAACATAATAAAAACCTTTATAAATTGGTAGTCTCTGCGATTGTACTGACCCAATATGAGGTGTTTTATTGAAGCGCCACAGGAGAAAAGCGCAAGCCCAAAGGAAAAAAGAGCCTTTAGAATTTGGCATTCCCCAACATTGGATTTTTTCCAGCTTCTTTGTATCGAGAACAAAATATAAAATAGTGCCACAGCAAAGAATACAAGCCTCTACTGTCTTGTAAATCACGAAGCCAAAAATTATTATATCATAGGGAAATAATCATGTGAATATTGTGGGTGTTTTAAAAATTATTTAATAAAATCGTTCTTAACTTTTTTGACTGTCCAGTATTTTTGGACAGTACTGCTCGCTTCTACAATACATTGCAGTACTGTACTTTGTACCAATTCATGCTGTTAACTGCTTAAAAAACAAAGAGTTCCAGTCCTTGAAAACCCTTTTGAGCACTTTTTTCTGAGACTGGGGAGGAATTAACAGCAACACAAGAGCGCTCCATGATCTTCCAATTTTGCCTACTGTGCACTGCATTACCAGAACGGACCCTACAAAGAAGCCGAGGACGGGAGTAAGTACAATACAAGAGTAGCTATGCAATATTATCATCAGATACTGCAGTGAGCAGTTATTGAACGAGATAAACCAAAAATTTTATCAACGTTATTACAAACTATCCTAATGATCACTTATTCTACTATTGTCCGTATCCTTCTTTTTAGTCTTATTAAATATAAAACTTTGTACTAAATCTGGTATTGTACTAAAAATCTTTGTACTTATTGTACTTTATCTGGAAGGGGACTGAGTATATATCCCTGAGACAGGAATACACGGCAAGGCTGTACACAAGCAGTAATACCCCCCGAGAAATTACATTACACGGCACAGGCAGGAGTGTCACAGCGAGTATATTCCCCATCAGACATTACATACCACCGGGTAAAGCGGTGTACAAGCAGGATATACCCCCTCAGACCATTACATACAACGGTGGTTACAGGGTGTTACACAGCAGTCATACCTCCCGACACACATGACACAAGGGTGTACACAGCAGATATACCCCTGAGACATTACAGAAACAGGGTTTTTATACAATGCGTATATTACCCCACCCACAAGTACTTACATAATGGCCAGGGTTGTTACACAGAAGTATATAACCCCCTCAGACATAAATGACACAGGGTGTACACAAGCAGATATTATACCCCTCCCCGAAATACATACATGGCACCAGGGTGTACAAAGAGCAGTATCTTAAACAAGAAGAAAGGACAAAGAAATACACAAAAGGTTGGAATCAAGAGAAAGAGGGACAAAAAGAGCAACTATACCACTATTTTTACTACACACACGGGCCCATTGTTCCACACAGAAGAAGATAGTATATATCAACCTGATGGTCCCAACATAGTACAGTGCCCCTTACTGTGGACACCCCCCCCCCCATGGACCCGTATTATAATATCCATAAAGCAAATCTGCAAACATATTAACCCTATCTTTAATTGTATCCTGCCCTTGACATTTCGGTTTTCCTTTTCCACCTTTTATTTACCTCCGCCCACAAACTTCAATTAGTAAACTACGGTACACCAAAAATAATAAAATGGGGTGTCGGTGGGGTCACTGTTCTATATCATACTCATAATTGTGCCTCCTGTCATCAAGCCTCATCCTGTAGCCCCAGTCCTCCATCTCCTCTGTAGCCCCGTCCTCCAGCATCACCTCCAGCATAAGCAACTGCCTCAGTCCACAGTACCCCTCCAAGAATCCTCCTGTACTCCGGACCTACCACTCAATCATCCTTGTTCCTCAGCTCCTCCTCCTCGTCCCCCAGCACTCCTCCTGAGCCCACGGACCTCAGCCTCCTAATTGTAGTACTCTGTCCATCAAGCACTACTACTGGAGCCAAATGTAATACACATCATCATGTTGCATCATTGTCGCCAGAATCATAATAATGTCCACCATCATCCATCTATGTTCCTCCAGCCTTCATCGTCAAACCAGCAGCTCCACCTACCTAGTCCCAGCTCATACAAGCAGCAAACCTGTCCTACAGCCTAAAACCCCGCCCGCCCGTAATTACAAATAATACTATGAATCCAAGAATACTCATTTACTGCACAAAGACCTCACTAAGGAGTTCAAAATTACTGCGGAGTGTTTTTTTATAAAGACTAATTAATAATGTAATAAAGAATAATTAATATTAATCTGTCACACAGCAAGCCTCAACCTGTCCACCAGCAGCATCCTCCTGTGCAGCCTCATCCCCTGAAGCCTCATCCTGTCCCCCAGCCTCAGACATCATGTAAAAAAGCACGAACTACAGAAAACGAAAAAAGAATGCCTAATTACATGTGAAAGGTAGACAATCACTCCGGTAGCAACTCCGAATCCTTGTCATCTGAAGCATCACCTCTGTCATCTGATCAAGGCCCCTCCCGGCCTCCACCTTCCCCAGGCAGCCTCCACCTGTCCCCCAGACATCCCCTCTGCCCCCAGCCTTATTCTGTCCCCCAGCCTACTCAAGCATCCTCCTGTCCTCAGATCCATCCTGTCCTCCAAGCATCCTCCTCCTGTTCCACAGCCCCTCCTCCGCATGCCTCCAGCATCCGTCCTCAGTGTCCCCCAGCAGTCCTCCTCATGTCCCGCAGCAGCCCCTAATGTCATAATGGATGCAGCAAGCACCCCAATATCATGATACTGTTTCATCCAAAAACCCGGTCCTCTTTAGCCTCCAGTCCCCCTGCTACTCTGTTAGCTTCGATCCCCCTGTCCTCCAGTAGATCCAGCCCCCCCCCCCCCCTGTAGCCTCCAGCACCACCCTGTCATCTTACTGTGCCCAAGCCCCCCCTTTCCTCCTCCTGTAGCCCAGCACCTTACCTCAGAACCCCGCATTTGCACCCGTCACTTAGCCCCAGACACCCACCCGTATCATCACTGTGTCCAAGCCCAATCCTGAATCCAGACACCCCCCCTTCCTCTTGTGCCACCCTATTGTTATGTACTATCCTCTATCGGATCCTCTCCCTTGTGGCCCCACCTGCACACACCTGTCTCTTAACCTTTGTCCATTACATCTTCTTCCCGGACTCGCGGAGGGGGCAGACATCAGGTGAGGAATGGATGCAGGGGCATGGTCCCGGCTCCCTACCGGCCCCCAATCGCCTTGGCTGCTCTGCAGTACTGAAACTACGGGGGCTGGGAGGAGGCGGGAAACGCGGAAAAAGAGGAAAAAAGTGGGCGGGGCCCGCGGACATTCTTCCCCTTTGTGGCACAGCGTGAAAGAAGAGCCATGAAACCGGGACTGTCATGCTGAAAGTCCGGACGGTTGGGGGTTGCATTACATTACAGACAACACAGGGTGTAACAGCAGGATATACCCCCTCAGAATTACATACATGCACAGGAGGTGTACACAGCAGATTACCCCCTCAGACATTACATACAGACACAGGATGTACACAGCAGTATATACCCCTCAGACATTACATACAATGCACAGGAGGTGTACACAAGCAGTATATACCCCTCAGACATTACATACATGGCAAAGGATGTACAAGCAGTATATACCCTCAGACATTACATAAACGGCACAGGGTGTACAAACAGTATATACCCCTCAGACATTACATACATGACACAGGATGTACACAGCAGTATATACCCCCTCAGACATTACATACATGCACAGGATGTACACAGCAGTATATACCCCTCGACATACATACATGACAGGGTGTACACAGCAGATATATACCCCCTCAGACATTACATACATGGCACAGGATGTTTCAAGCAGTATATACCCCAGACATTAAATACAGGCACAGGGTGTACACACAGTATATACCCTCAGACATTACTACATGGCACAGGATGTACACAGCAGTATATACCCCCTCAGACATTACATACATGCACAGGATGTACAAGCGATATACCCCCTCAGACATTACATAACGGCACAGGATGTAACAGCAGTATATACCCCCTCAGACATTCTATTTAGAAAGTGCTGATCCTCCTCTATTTTTCATCCACTCCACTCCTGGTTTTGCGGCATCAAAAAACTGCATCTGAAAAACGAACGTGTTGTGGCTGACAACTTTAAGAGCAGATGTTAATATGAGAGAGTTATGTGACGCGTCAGTTTTACATGTTCAATGGTGAATTAATTACACCTACCAAACTTCCGTGGTATATCCTTCCACCCCGTGTTGTAGCATAATCCACACACAATCAACTGGAGAATCATGGAAGAGGATAAGGAGACCAAACCAGCATAGAGGGGGTTAACCACAGTTAACCAGGGGGTCAAACTGGATGCGTTCCCAAACAAACTGAACTTGTTTCCCCTTACTTCGATGCCAGGAGATCTAGAGGATGGGGACCTACACGGGATCTGTCAAAAAGTATAGAGCGTGCACATACTTCCAGGCCCAGCTGCCAAGACTTGCGCGATTATTGGGCACATCAAACCTGTGTGAAGTCCCACCGGAAAGCCGCAGCTTCGGAAACGCCCATTCAGACTTCGTGATTTTTTTGACTGAGACCATGTCGGCTGAGCCAGACCTAGCGATGGCATTGTGGCTCAAAAGGATGCAAAAACCGCACCCGGGTAAACAGGTTCTTCCCTTTGAGGGAAAACCAATGTGCCCAACCGTTGACCAGGAGGGGGGACACCACACACAGTTTGTGTAGAGCAACCAACAGGGCTGGAAGGAATGAGCACATTTCTTTGTTAAAAAGCAGATTTGCCGGAAAGTTTTTGGAAAATACTGGGACTCAAAAGTCGATATTGGAAATTTCGGAAACTTACCACCTTAGGAATTTTCAAGTGTTTAAAGTATGGAATCCTTGTTTCCACAGTTGTTCACATGTTTTTTTCATTGCGGCTGTGGAATGCATATATTTTGTTCAGGCTCCCTAGATGTAAGTTAGTACCAGGTTGACTCGCAATATAGGGAAGAAGAGAAACTTAAAAGTTTTTTAAAATTGAAAAAAAAAATTCAAGACACACATATAAATATGTTAGATTAATGCATCCCAAATGTCCAATCTATCCAAATATAAAAACATTACGTGTCTCAAACCCCATTATAGACAAATGGGCAGGAAAGAAGACTGTTCTTGTATTAAAAACATAATAAAAACCTTTAAATTTGGTAGTCTTGTCGATGTACTGAGCCCAATAGTGAGGTGTCTTTGAAGCGCCGACAGGCGCACAGCCAGCCAAAGGACCAAAAAAGAGCCCTTTAGCGGACTATTGGCCGCATTCCCCAACATTGGATTTTTTTCCAGCTTCTTTGTGATCGAGAACCCCCCAAATAAAAATAGTGCCACTACAAAGAGAACAAGCCTGCTAATGTTATGTAAATCAGAAGCAACAAAAATTATTAATTATCATATAGGGAAATAATAGCGGATGGAATAGTTGTGGGGTTTTAACCAATTATTTAGAAAAATCGTTCTTAACTTTTTTGACTGTCAAGTTTATTTTTTTGGACAGTACTGCGCTCAGACAATACATTGCCAGTACTGTACTTATGTACCTTATGTTTAAGCGCTTAAAAAACAAAGAGTCAGTCTTGGAAAAAGCCCTTTTGAGCACTTTTTTTGAAGACTGGGGAGGGAATACAGCAACACAAGGAGCGCTCCATGATCTTCCAATTTTGCCTACTGTGCACTGCATTTACCAGACGGACCCTACAAAGAATCCGAGGACGGGAGTTAGTACATACAAGAGTAGCTATGCAATATTAGCATCAGTACATGCAGGTGAGCAGTTATTGAACGAGATAAACCAAAACAGTGTATCAACGTTTTATTACCCTATGAGCACTTTGTCCTTTCTTTTAGTTTTTTTATACTTTGTACTTCTGGAGGGGACGTGCAGACCACACTTCACGTTCAGCAGAGAGTTAACGTGCTCGAGGGATGCTAGTATAGAAAAATCGGGTGAGGAGAAGGAGACAAATTATATAAAGTACCTTCTAGCATAATAGAAATCATCCACTGTTCCATAGTTATGTTCTCCACTGGGGGAGAAATTTTTCAATCGTACTTCACTCGGGCGTCATGGCTTGTTTCTTGTTGGTTGACGGAGTGAGAGAAAAGGGCTGTTTTTCTACCAATGGAACGGCCCAGAATTCCTTTTTTCCATTATTGATCTGGAAATTCTGAAAAAAATGGCTTTCTCCTTTGGAGGTTTGTTAGGGCAGGAAATATCTTTATATAATTACTTTTTCTTATGTTAGCGCAAAACATACAGGTGTCCCCTACTTAAGACACCAGAATACAGACGACCCATAGGGTAAAGAGGACCCATTGCCCAATGTGGCCTCTGGTTGAGCTATCTGGATGATCTACTATAGGTAACAGAACTGAAATAAATCACAGTAAAATGTCTGTTAATGAAGCGTATTGATTAATCCTTGGTCAAATTACAGAAAAAAAAAAAAAAAAATGTTGTTTGTAATGGGTAAAAAATTTTGGTCTGGATCTACAATTATTAAAAGATGTACACAGCAGTATATACCCCCTCAGACATTACATACACGGCACAGGATGTACACAGCAGTATATACCCCCTCAGACATTACATACACGGCACAGGGTGTACACAGCAGTATATACCCCCTCAGACATTACATACATGGCACAGGGTGTACACAGCAGTATATACCCCCTCAGACATTACATACATGACACAGGGTGTACACAGCAGTATATACCCCCTCAGACATTACATACATGGTACAGGATGGACACTGTGTAGCTTTGCCACAAGATCTGGCTGTGGTGTGAGCTCCTGAGGCCTCTGGGGACAGCCTGGGGCAGGGCCACTCTGGGTGGGGAACTTCTCCAGGCAAGGCCCAGGCTCTAAGGCCTAATGTGAGAGAAAACTCCCAGACACCAAAACCTGTGGATTCAAATCCAAAGTTCCCCAGATTGTGAGTAACGTGCAGAGTGCGGGCGACTCCAGTGCAGGACGATGTATCGGGTGTTTATGTGGTAAAGCAGTAAGTACCTGTATGGTGAAGCCACCTACCTGTGTGATTGTGCAGCACAACGCTGGGTAACTAGTAATGAGCAGGGTGCAGGAGCAGAGGCGGCCTCCATCACCGGCCTCAGCTGTGCCCTCTACCCCTCCATCACACAGGCACAGGAGGACATCTCTGGAGCGGTAGGACCATCCTGGAGAACCTGCAGCCGCCGGTCCTGATCCGCTCTGAGAGAACCAAGTCAGGAAGCGGAGGGAACAATGACCACACAAGGAGTGGTCACTGGCAGGAAAGTGGGACCCAGTTCCCAAACATGGACATTGTACCCCCGAGTAATGACAGCCGCAACCAGCTATCACCTGGAATGAAGGAGGAGGATGGGAAATTTTGGAAATAATGAAGGATCCAATAAGATGATTCTGTGATGGAACATCCTATAATGTGACTGTCAGAGATTCCCCCAAAAGCTTCCAGTGACGTCATCCTGAGAGGCATCAGCTCCGGCTCCCGGAAGGTGAATGGAGAAATAACCAGGACACATCCGGATGGAGGAAGTGAAGATGTTTATTAGGATACAATTGTATTTATAGGAAAATCTTCTCAATTATTAATGTATCAGATGTTTTATGGAGACGCCCGGTGTCACATGCAGGAGGTATATCCCCCCCCCCCCCCCCCTAGAACAGAGGACTTGTCCTGCCGGGGGGGTCACAGGTCACAGGGGTCTCCTGTATTTCTACTTGTGTCACATTTACAGAATGAATGAAGAACATTTAAGCGACTTACAAGCAATAGATGATTATACAATAACATGAGACGCACAATATACAGAAAGTATCGGAATAATATCCTTACAAAAGGCCAAACAATTACTGTGACACGAGATGTGACGCGTCCAGGACGCACAGGACCTTCATATCACTTCAGGAGCTCACACGTCAGGGAGGTAGGTAGGTAGGAGTGTAGGGTAGGTAGGTGGCAGCTCTGGGATGTAGCCGGGGAGAAGTTATAGAAGTGCCGGGAAATGAGAATTACAGCAGAATATTCCTCATTCCTATCAGGTCGGAGCAGAGGCTCCGGGTCTCCATTGATCCCAGCAGTAGGGATTGTTAAAGGGGTTGTCCGACTCCGGCAAAGCTCAGGCAGGCGGCTGGGGAGGTAAGTTTTAAAAAAAAGTTGTACTCACCTCCTCTGTCACTCTTGGGGTCCCGTGCTGCCGTCTCCCTGTAAACAAATAGGAGCACGGAAGCTCCGCTGAGTTCGGCTTCTGGGCCGGCCCGTCCCTATATTTTGGCGCAGGATACAACATTGGGGATAGGGACCGGTGGGTGTGGACGGCCGGAAGCCAAACTCAGCAGAGCTAACATGCCCCTATTTGTTTACAGGACACGGACCAGCGAGATGGTGGCGCAGGACCCCGGGAGGGAAGGAGGTGACTACAACTTTCTTTCTTTAAAACTTACCTCCCCATCCGCCTGTCTGAGCATTGCCAGAGTCGGACAACCCCCTTTAACCCTAATGTGGGGAGCCCTTGGTGTATGAGCTTATTCACACATTAGTTTGTGAGGTCACACGTCAGGAGAGGATGGAAATAGCGGAGCAGGGGCAGAACTTTCCATCATCCCGGATCTTGTGTCGTCTCCTCTCCTGGTTTTATCTCACAACAACTGGTGCACAAAACTGACCAATTATTGATGTGTGAATAGGGACTAAGGAAGCCCCTCCCACTGCTGGATCTGATAGGCTGGATGCTCATCCAATCACATTCTTCTAGTTCTCCCTCTTGCTCCTCCCCCTGATATATTTATAGAACCTCCCCTTACATATAACACAGCATGAAGCGGCTCGGAGAACCTGGTGGTGAAGGTGTGTAAGTGTCTGATGGGGTCACACAGCTCATAGAAAGACAACTCCCCCGCCTCATAATCCACATAGATCCTGACCCGATCACTGGAGATCTGGCGAGGCAACCGGATGTTATTACTGTCATGTCTCACTACATGCTGATTATTACATGCCCGTCCTCCAAATAAAGCCCAGGACTTGTAATCATCTCCAATGTCTGACTGATGCCCCCTCCCATCTATATTGGGGTAACACACCCCCACACTCCACACCTCTGCCCCACTGACCCCCACATCCCAGTAATGTCTTCCGGAGGTAATGTAACTCCTGCTCATCACCTGCTAATCCTCGAATCTCTCTGCGGTGTCTGGACGATTTTGCTCTGTTAGTGTCCAGGTTGCAGTTTTCAGGTCGTCTGATATAAGGAGATTATTAGCGGCCGTGTCTATATCCAGTGATATGTCTGCAGGATCCTGCACATAGAAGGTCACATTTATACCTTCTATTATATCTGATAATGTGCGTGAAAAACAGGAGATCAGATCTGACCCCCCATCATCTCCCCCTGTGTCCTCATCTCCATCATCTCCCCCTCTGTCCTCATCTCCTCCATCATCTCCCCCTGTGTCCTCATCTCCTCCATCATCTCCCCCTGTGTCCTCATCTCCATCATGTCCCCCTGTGTCCTCATCACCTCCATCATCTGCCCCTGTGCCCTCTTCACCTCCATCATGTCCCCCTGTGTCCTCATCACCTCTCTCCTCAGGTTCCTCTGGTTCCTGTAACACAGTCAGTGGATCAGTCATGTTACACATCTCCTCAATGTCCTGCATCTTCCTGGACAGCTCTTCCTTCTCTCTTTCCAGTTTTTGGATCACATCCGTCAGTGACCGAGACTCCTTCTCCACCCTCCTGGAGATCTCACTCAGTATCTTCTTCTCCAAGTCATCCAGTTGTCTCCTGAGGTCTATAAACATGGCAGTGACTCTTTGCTCTTCTCCTTTGTCTTGAGCTTTTCTCTTGCTCTCCTTCAGACTCTGGACTCTGTTCTGGGTCTCCTCTCTCTTAGTTGTCAGTTCCTGCAGAACTTCTTTCAGTTTCTGCTTTTTCTTCTCAGAGGCCTCTTCCAGTGTCTCTACCTATATCTGATAATGTGCGTGAAAAACAGGAGATCAGATCTGACCCCCCATCATCTCCCCCTCTGTCCTCATCACCTCCATCATCTCCCCCTCTGTCCTCATCACCTCCATCATCTCCCCCTCTGTCCTCATCACCTCTCTCCTCACGTTCCTCTGGTTCCTGTAACACAGTCAGTGGATCAGTCATGTTACACATCTCCTCAATGTCCTGCATCTTCCTGGACAGCTCTTCCTTCTCTCTTTCCAGTTTTTGGATCACATCCGTCAGTGACCGAGACTCCTTCTGCCTCTGCCTGGAGATCTCACTCAGTATCTTCTTCTCCAAGTCGTCCAGTTGTCTCCTGAGGTCTATAAACAGTGCAGTGACTCTTTGCTCTTCTCCAGATGCTTTGTCTTGAGCTTTTCTCCGGTCCTCCTTCAGACTCTGGACTCTCTTGTGGGTCTTAAGTGTCTTAGTTGTCAGTTCCTGCAGAACTTCTCTCAGTTTCTGCTTTTTCTTCTCAGAGGCCTCTTCCAGTGTCTCTACCTGATGACCTCGGTGCTCTCCGGCCAGACTGCAGGACACACAGATACAAGTCCCGTCCTCCGTGCAGTAATACTTCAGAAGCTCCTTATGGGTGGGACATTTCCTGTTCTCCAGGGAGGTGCTGGGATCTATGAGGACGTGTGCAGGTCCCTTGTTGTGGACTCTCAGATGTTCCTCACACAGAGAAGCCTCACACAGGAGACAGGACTTCACAGCAGGTACAGGAGAGTGAATGCAGTAAGAGCAGAAGATCTTGGTCTCCTCCTGGGGTGGATGAGTCCTTATGTGGGTAGTTTGTGAGGTCACACGTCAGGAGAGGATGGAAAAAGCGGAGCAGAACTTTCCGTCATCCCGGATCTTGTGTCGTCTCCTCTCCTGGTTTTATCCCACAACAACTGATGCACAAAACTGACCAATTACTGATGTGTGAATAGGGACTAAGGAAGCCCCTCCCACTGCTGGATCTGATAGGCTGGATGCTCATCCAATCACATTCTTCTAGTTCTACCTCTTGCTCCTCCCCCTGATATATTTATAGAACCATTATCTACATATAACACAGCGTGTAGCGGCTCGGTGAACCTGGTGGTGAAGGTGTGTAAGGGTATGATGGGGTCACACATCTCATAGAAAGACAACTCCCCCTCCTCATAATCCACATAGATCCTGACCCGATCACTGGAGATCTGGTGAGGTAACTGGATGTTATTACTGTTGTGTCTCACTACATACTGATTATTATACTGTGCTACACATAACCCCCAGGACTTGTTATTATCTCCAATACATGACTGACGGCCCCTCCTGTCTATACTGGGGTAACACACCCCCACCCTCCATGACCCTGCCCCACTGACCTCCACATCCCAGTAATGTCGCCCGGAGGTAATGTAACTCCTGCTCATCACCTGATAGTACAGGAATCTCTTCGCGGTGTCAGGACGTTTCTGCTCTGTTAGTGTCCAGGTTGCAGTTTTCAGGTCGTCTGATATAAGGAGATTATTAGCGGCTGTGTTTACATCCAGTGATATGTCTGCAGGATCCTGCACATAGAAGGTCACATTTATACCTCCTATTATATCCGATAATGTGCCTGATAAGCCGGAGATCAGCTCTGCCCCCCGATCTCCTCCATCAGGTCCCTCCGTGTACCCATCTCCTCCATCAGGTCCCTCCGTGTACCCATCTCCTCCATCAGGTCCCTCCGTGTACCCATCACCTCCCTCCTCCTCAGGATCACACAGGTCACCTGTGTCTGGTTCCTGTAACACAGTCAGTGGATCAGTCATGTTACACATCTCCTCAATGTCCTGCATCTTCCTGGACAGCTCTTCCTTCTCTATTTCCAACTTCTGGATGACATCAGTCAGTGACCGAGACTCCTTCTGCCTCTGCCTGGAGATCTCACTCAGGATCTTCTTCTCCAGGTCGTCCAGGCGTCTCCTGAGGTCTATAAACAGGGCAGTGACTCTCTCAGCTTCTCCAAATTGTTTCTCATTAATCTTTTTTTGGCATTTTTCCAGATTGTTGACTTTTTTCTGGGTCTTCTGTCTCTTAGTTGTCAGTTTCTGCAGAACATCTTTCAATTTCTTTTTCTTTTTCTCAGAGGCCTCATCTAGTGACTCCATGTTGTGTCCTCTGTGATCTCCGACTAGACAGCAGGACACACAGATACAAGTTGCGTCCTCAGTGCAGTAATATTCCAGGATCTTCTTATGGATGAGACATTTCCTCTTCTCCAGGGACCTGCTGGGGTCTGTTAGGACGTGTTCTGGTCCTTTGCTGTGGACTCTCAGGTGTTTCTCGCAAAGAGAAGCCTCACACAGGAGACAGGATTTCAGGGCAGGTACAGGAGAGTCCACACAGTAAGTGCAGAAGACTATGTTATCAGCTCGGAAGTTCTCCACCACATTACACAGAGTGATGTTCCTCTGCAGTTCCGGCCGCTCCCGAAACTCTGCTCTACATTCAGGACAGGAATAACCTCCAGACCCGTCCTGTGTAGTCAGGACCCGATCAATACAGACCCGGCAGAAGTTGTGTCCACATCTCAGGGTAACTAACTTTGCCGGGTCTGTAGATAGGTCAGGGACTACTCAGGACGGGGGTCTGGAGGTGGATTCCTGTCATCAATGTAGAGAGGAGATTCCAGGAGCCGGCCGGCACGGCAGGAGGACATCGCACTCTGTGTAATGTGGATGGAGAACTTCAGTCACTCATCAACCCCAGGAGGAGAGACCAAGATCTCTGCTTTAATGCATCCACTCTCCTGTACCTGCTGTGAAATCCGTCTCCGGGGTGAGGGTCTAATGTGTGAGGAACAGCTGAGCAGTTCCACACCAAAGGGACCTGAACCACGTCCTCATAGATCCCGCACCGCCCTGGAGAACAGGAAATGTCCCCACCATAAGGCGCTACTGAAGTATTATGCAAGGAGGACGGGGAATTGTATGTGTGTGCCGGCCTAAGGTATGGACGGAGAGCACCGAGGGGCATCAGTAGAGACATGGAAGAGGGCCTCCAAGAGGAAAAGACAGAAAACGGAAAGAAGTTCTGCAGGAAACTGACAATAAGAGACTAAGACCACAAGAGAGAGCCAGAAAGTCTGAGGAGCACCGGATGGGAAAATAAGGCCTTATGTGGGTAGTTTGTGAGGTCACACGTCAGGAGAGGATGGAAAAAGCGGAGCAGAACTTTCCGTCATCCCGGATCTTGTGTCGTCTCCTCTCCTGGTTTTATCCCACAACAACTGATGCACAAAACTGACCAATTACTGATGTGTGAATAGGGACTAAGGAAGCCCCTCCCACTGCTGGATCTGATAGGCTGGATGCTCATCCAATCACATTCTTCTAGTTCTACCTCTTGCTCCTCCCCCTGATATATTTATAGAACCATTATCTACATATAACACAGCGTGTAGCGGCTCGGTGAACCTGGTGGTGAAGGTGTGTAAGGGTATGATGGGGTCACACATCTCATAGAAAGACAACTCCCCCTCCTCATAATCCACATAGATCCTGACCCGATCACTGGAGATCTGGTGAGGTAACTGGATGTTATTACTGTTGTGTCTCACTACATACTGATTATTATACTGTGCTACACATAACCCCCAGGACTTGTTATTATCTCCAATACATGACTGACGGCCCCTCCTGTCTATACTGGGGTAACACACCCCCACCCTCCATGACCCTGCCCCACTGACCTCCACATCCCAGTAATGTCGCCCGGAGGTAATGTAACTCCTGCTCATCACCTGATAGTACAGGAATCTCTTCGCGGTGTCAGGACGTTTCTGCTCTGTTAGTGTCCAGGTTGCAGTTTTCAGGTCGTCTGATATAAGGAGATTATTAGCGGCTGTGTTTACATCCAGTGATATGTCTGCAGGATCCTGCACATAGAAGGTCACATTTATACCTCCTATTATATCCGATAATGTGCCTGATAAGCCGGAGATCAGCTCTGCCCCCCGATCTCCTCCATCAGGTCCCTCCGTGTACCCATCTCCTCCATCAGGTCCCTCCGTGTACCCATCTCCTCCATCAGGTCCCTCCGTGTACCCATCACCTCCCTCCTCCTCAGGATCACACAGGTCACCTGTGTCTGGTTCCTGTAACACAGTCAGTGGATCAGTCATGTTACACATCTCCTCAATGTCCTGCATCTTCCTGGACAGCTCTTCCTTCTCTATTTCCAACTTCTGGATGACATCAGTCAGTGACCGAGACTCCTTCTGCCTCTGCCTGGAGATCTCACTCAGGATCTTCTTCTCCAGGTCGTCCAGGCGTCTCCTGAGGTCTATAAACAGGGCAGTGACTCTCTCAGCTTCTCCAAATTGTTTCTCATTAATCTTTTTTTGGCATTTTTCCAGATTGTTGACTTTTTTCTGGGTCTTCTGTCTCTTAGTTGTCAGTTTCTGCAGAACATCTTTCAATTTCTTTTTCTTTTTCTCAGAGGCCTCATCTAGTGACTCCATGTTGTGTCCTCTGTGATCTCCGACTAGACAGCAGGACACACAGATACAAGTTGCGTCCTCAGTGCAGTAATATTCCAGGATCTTCTTATGGATGAGACATTTCCTCTTCTCCAGGGACCTGCTGGGGTCTGTTAGGACGTGTTCTGGTCCTTTGCTGTGGACTCTCAGGTGTTTCTCGCAAAGAGAAGCCTCACACAGGAGACAGGATTTCAGGGCAGGTACAGGAGAGTCCACACAGTAAGTGCAGAAGACTATGTTATCAGCTCGGAAGTTCTCCACCACATTACACAGAGTGATGTTCCTCTGCAGTGCCGGACGCTCCCGAAACTCTGCTCTACATTCAGGACAGGAATAACCTCCAGACCCGTCCTGTGTAGTCAGGACCTGATCAATACAGACCCGGCAGAAGTTGTGTCCACATCTCAGGGTAACTGTGTCCACATCTCAGGGTAACTGGATCTGTATAGAGGTCCAGGCAGAGGGAGCACGTCAGCTCCTGTCCCAGAGCAGCAGACGCCATCACTGACAGCAGAAGAAGGAATGAAGGGAAAGTTCTGTACACGTTGGAGACCAGTGGGTGTGACTCACATTTACCGGGCGAGGTCTGACTGACAACAATCAGAAGCAGATCATGTGAACTGTGTTTAGAGTGATAAATGTAGACTGGGCTGTAAGGATATATCCAAATTAGCAAGAGGTACAGGCCCCCCCTCTGAAATTCCTTTTAGTCCGGCCAGTATGCTTGGGGATGAGATCCTCCCTACATTCCTTTTAGTCCGGCCAGTATGCTTGGGGATGAGATCCTCCCTACAGGGTTTTCCATAGTTTACCTGGATGAAATCGTTGTGTTCAGTCGGATTTGGGAGAATCATCTGACCCACCTGTGACATCCCAGACCCCTAAAGGGTATACAAGGTCAATTCATTGTTTTTATATGAATGTGAATCTTAAATGGAATCCATAAAGGCTCATCTGGTTGAGCTTTGTGCTGGGCCTGGAGGCTAAATGACTTCAAATTAAACTCCAAGAATGTATAATGGGTAACATGACTCGATTAAGACTGGAGTTGTTGATTTTCCTGTAAGCTGCTAGTTAAAATGAATATATAATTTTTTTTTTTTTTTTAGCAGCCATTTGGACAGCAATGTGTCTATTAACTATTGAAGGGTCACAAATCTTTGGCTTATGATTAAATGACACTTTCAATGAAAAACTCTCATAACCCCTCTCATAGTCCCTTGGTACTTTATTTTAGGGTATCTGTTCCATTGGGAAGATCACACAAATTCATGATCATTGTTTGTATAGCATACCTCCAGGGAGACATTTGCTGCCTTTGTGTTTGAGATGCAAACTGTTTATCCTGTCTGATAGCTAAAAAGGGAGCCCCCAGTAAGGCGTGGCTTGCAATATTTGAAGGCATAATTCCCCTTTGTTATTCACTGTAGCTGACAAATCTCAGGTTGAGGACCTTTAAAGTTTGCAAGCAGAAGAAGTGTTTTTGACATACAGGAAATGTTTCCCCTTTATTCACACAGTTGCTTCAGTTATTGTAGAATGGGTTACTACAGTAAGACGCTGCTAGTGCTGTTACTAGAGTGCGGCTGGTTCTCCTTTTAAGGAATTGGCATTCCAGAGTAAGTGATAAGCAGCTATAGGCTTGACCGCCCCACACACCCCAGCAACACCCACACCCGCCCCCCCCCCCCCCCCCCCCCCCCCTCCTGGTCACCCTCACATACCACAGTATTGTCAGTGGTTACTGCTGTGGAGTGTAGGAACGGGAAGTGATCTCATTATGTCTTTCTTTCATCTGCTTTTGAAGTTTACACTTCCTTAAGATCACTTCTGTAACCTCTGCAAATACTCTGCTCGTCTTGTACAAATCTTTACTTCTTGTCTTACATGGCAACAATCGCTGTAATATTCTTATTAGCTCTGTAGCTCAGCAGTCGGATCTTATAGGTGATGAAATTGGTTGTAGCTGGTTGTCCTTAAATATACCCAGTTATTGTTGGAGTGATTATCTTAAAGGGGGTGACCTATCACAGTATTTGGGTGTGCTAACATGTTGCAATAAAAAATGTAGATAAATGAGTATCTTGTGCACAAGCATCCACTTGTTTTCTTGAATATGGAATGGGCAGGCGTAAGAGGTTTTTGGTGTGTGTTTGTAGTTTGATATGTTAAGGACCAGTCTATGGATTTCTACCCATTTCAGTTGCACTAATTTAGGTTCCCTTAACGAGATAATGTCACCAAAGACCTCATTTTCCTTAAAGATGGGTTGCAGAAGCCCATCACGCCTGCCTTCTCTAAGCTTTTGCATTGCAATATAGTTGTGTGTGTTAACTTGCCTGGCTTCCTGACAATTCTTTGCTTAGTCCCAGCGGTTGGGCTTTGGTTTGGATCCATTTTAAGAAAACATCACGTGCCTTGTCTGTGCTGCTCACTACTCGGCTCTCAGCCCCCACCTTTGTGCTCTTGTACAGCTCCTCCCTCCCCAACTGATGTTGGCTGTGATTGAGCATTAAAGGTAAGGGCTGAGAGCTGAGGTGTGAGCAGCACAGGCAAGGCATGTGATGTTTTCTTAAAATGCATGCAAACCAAAGCCCACCCAGAGGATAAACAAAGGATTCTATCAGGATGCCAGGTAAGTTAAAACACACAATTATATTTTCTGCTTTCTCTAAGCATTTGCATTACAATATATTTGAAGTACAGGTGTGATGGGCTTCTGCAAACTGTCTTTAGTGCAAACTTGGTCCCTGGTGACAGGTTCCCTTTAAATCCCCTTCAAATGTAATGCTGATTTCATCAAGAAGCATGTGCTATAATTTTTTTTTTTTTTTTCCCTCAACAACTTTAGGTCAGATACAGAAGTATTTAGGGTTATCTAACCCACACTCCATTCTTTCCCTTCCTGTGAAGTATACTAGACCTTCACTGTATTTGCTTTCATATTCCTTACACAAGTGCAGTAAAGATTGAAAGTTGCCATTTAGAAGTCGCACAAAAAAACAGATTTTCTCAGAAATCAAAGGTGCACCTTATAATCCAGTGCGCCTTATATATGAACCTAGACGTTTTAGCAGGCATTTATTGGTGGTGCAGCTTGTAATCCGGTGCACCTTTATAGTCCGAAAAATACGGTACTTTCAATGTCATGTGAGGTGTTGCCCTGCAGCCAAATTCTTTTACCTCATGCTTGTAAGTTTTTCTGTAACCTGTAGCTGGTACATGCAGTGTTTTAAAACTAAAATTCACAATTTAAAGGGCATTACCACTAGGATCAATGACTGTATGCAAATGAGCCTGAGGAGTTCCAGATTCCATAGGTGTTAATGGAGCCTGGAGCATCTCATGCTCATTTGCATACAGTCCTTCATGCTGATGATAGATGCCCTTTCAGAACTTTAATGGTTGCCTTGCAGCCAAATTTACTTTGGTTGAGACTTGGCTACAGGTAACATCTCCAGAGTTTGCACGTTCTTCCGTATAGTTGCCCATGGGAACCCTGGCTGTCTCCCATACTATGACTGTTTTGATAGGCTTGTCAAGTTTACAATGTGTGTTGAGGGACAGACTTGCATGAATGATGGCTCACTGCAGGATTCATTGTAAACCTCTTCTAATAAAAGATCTTTATTAGAGGTCCAAACATATACTGTTTGTAAACTGTGACATATAATTTTTTTTTTTTTTCCCAGGTGTGATGGAAAATAAGGAAAGTGGTAATAAAAAGATAGACGAAGATTATCCTGATAGCAAAAATACCCTGATGCAAGCAGCTGAGGTCAAACAGAAAAACAATGAGCCTTTGATAAATGTAATACAGAAGCTCACAGCAATGGTTAAAAGCCAAGAGTCCAGCAAAATTACCGAAGTGAAGAAACGTTCTCACTCGGATCACGATGATGGTCCACCGTCTAAGGAACCTGATCAGACAAATCTCTGCTCCAAGAGGATCAAGGAGGATAAACCAGTCAGTCAGGCCGTCAATAGTCTTTCCTCAAACAAAAAAGTGATGTTTTATCAGTGTAGCCTCTGTAAATTTATCTCTCCTTCATTTGACATCCTCACAACCCATGTAAAAAATCATGGACAACATAATGAAATCATCCTAATGTGCTCAGAGTGCCACTTGACTTTTAAGACCCACAGTGAACTCGAAACTCATATTAAAACACACTGTGAAAATGAAGTGACTGCTCTTTCGCAAACTAAAGACCAGCCCCCAGAGGACAGGCGGGCATCCTCATGTACAAATGTTACTGAATCAGGGAGAAAAAAATGGTATTCCTATGAAGCATATGGTCTGTACCGGTGTCTCATATGCAAATATACCTGTGGCCAGCAACGAATGTTAAAAACACATGCTTGGAAACATGCAGGGGAGGTTGACTTCTCTTACCCTATCTTTGAGGAAGAGAATGAGTCTGCTGGATTACCAGATTCCACCCTAGCTCATACACCACAGGGAAGCGAGTCCGTACTCTCTGAAAATATCTTTGTCAACCAGCATGTACCTGACTGTGATGCTGTTCAGGAACATGGCTTGTTGCCAATGGATGTACAGATCAAAAGGACTGAAGTTGTAAGCCAAACTAGTGCCCCAACTCCTACAACAGAAATAATAGTTGTTGATGAGGCCTTATCGGAAAATGATCAAGATAACCTCATTCGGGAGAGTCTACTGTCTTCGGCACAGAAAATTATTAGCTGTAGCCAAAATACAAAGGGCCATGTGAATGTAATTGTAGAACGTTTGCCAGGGGCAGAGGAACCTAGCCCACAAAAATCCTTCTTGATCAGTACAGAAGTGGATGTTAAGAAGATGGTCCCTCACGAACCTCCTCTTGCTGGGGCTGTTGAAGTCTATCATACTGACAAGAATGTGGTGGAGAGTGAAGAGATTATCATAGGTTTTGAAGATCCTGATGAAAATTCTCCTCCTGTGCGCAGAAGGACAAACTCTGAGTGTTTAAGACTTCACTCTTTGGCAGCAGAAGCTTTGGTGACCATGCCCATCCGAGTGGTTGAATGTCCTAAAACCAGTCTTCAGGTCATTCATGATTCGGGTTCTATTGATCCAGACACCGGTCAAGAAGATGGTGGTGGTGGTGGTGGTGGTGAGGATGACGACGATGATGTGACTTTTGTACCTAACCCCAAGGTTGAGTCTTCAAAAAAGCCGGATGAGTCTGATGTTCAAAACCAAAAGGAAGTAAAAGAGAAAGTTGAATTAACAGAAGCTCCTATGAAAATGGGTATCAGTATGTCTTTACTTAAAGTTATTGAGAAGCTGAGGGAAAGAACAGATCAGAATGCTACAGATGATGACATCCTGAAAGAGTTGCAGGATAATGCCCAGACCGAGTGCACAAATGATCTTAACCCTGGTGGTAACCTTGTGGAATACTTGCCCAATGCTGAACGGCCCTACCGATGTCGCCTGTGCCATTACACCAGTGATAACAAAGGTTACATAAAGCAGCACCTGCGTGTTCATCGCCAGAGACAGCCTTACCAGTGCCCAATCTGTGAGCACATTGCGGAAAATAGCGGTGACCTCGAAAACCATATGATTAACCACTGCAAAACCATGAAGTACGAGTGCAAAAAAAAAAATGAATCTTTCTACTATAAGGTAAGTTAAATGGTAATTTTTGGGGGGGGGGGGGGGGGGGGAAACTACCCCATATTCCAGCCTTTACAGTGTTTCTATGGAGGCAGCACGAGCTCACATCTAATCTCCGATTGGTTAAACCACTCTGAGATGGGAGGATTAACCCCTTTACTTCTTGATGCTCATAGCATACCACAGCCAGGGAGAGTAGTAAGGGTTAACACTCACAGCTGTGTAACAAACAGGAGAAGAGAGCAACATAGAAGTAACTATGGCAACTCGACAGCTAAGGGGTACATTGCAGCCTGTTTCTTTATAAACCTAGCAGAATTTCTTAACCCTTATTTATTGGGTCAGTATGATCATGGTACCAACCATGGGTGTTTGCTGCAATATGCAGCCAACATCTTCCATTTATGGAGAGGACTCAGCCCCTAAGCATAAAGCAGGAGCTGACACGTGAGGTACTATTACGTCACACATTGGTAGGGGCTGAGTGCGCATAATTCCTCTCCAAGCGTCAGACGCACAATGGGACGCCATTACCCCGCCATCTTTAACATGGGGTGTGCCACACACTTCTGTAGGACTTTGCATGATAAATGTGGCGCGTGGTCCAACTGAGCAGGGGAACAAAGTTCCCTTTTATATACAGTGCAGCACATGGCTTCAAATTCTGACGTATAATAGTGAACACCGCTGATAGCCTATTGTACAAAAGGGATCTGTTGTCATAGTATAGTCCAGTGCCCAGATCTGCTAGAAAGTAGTACTATGCTATGTTGCATCTGTAATGATTTTCTTGCTTAAATATTCTATTAACACTGTATATGCCTAGGAGTTATTTATATGTATTGCTGAAAATTTCATACTCCTTCTCAGCTAAAATTACTTCTCAAAAATGGTGACCGGAGTATTCTTACCCTTGTAGAAAAAAAGTGCAACCTCTGGGTAAGGGGTTAATGAAGTTTATTAGAAAAATGTTCAACACCCCCACACAATCAAATCTGAAATTGTTTACTCTTTTAAGGAATTGTTAATAGACGCCTGTATTTCTTTGATATTTATCATAAAGGCCAATCCTTAAAGGACACCTGCCATCAGGTCTGTCACTATTTCTGTCACCTCTACCTGTTGGAGCAGCTGATGATCCCATCCCAGCCTTTATCTAGTCAATACATACATTAATCATTGTAAAATCATATTTTCTTCTGTAAATGAGGCTGGTCACATGGAGAAAGTGATGTCACCCCTGTTACCCCTCTCCTCCCCCTGCATATGTCTGTGTAATGTATAGTAAAGCATTGCCAGTGTCTGTGCTTTATCTGCTGACATGCTCTCCCTCATAATACACAAGTACCTAACATGTTCTGCTATAACATGGCTGCCTGGAGTTGTTGCATCTGTCACACAGGCTGCAGGGGATGTAGCTGCTAGCACCAGGAAGCACGAGGAGACCTTACACCCTTATACCTTACATCATTATACAGGCTGTCAGTCATGTGTATAGGAGTATCTCATATATACACACAGGCTGCACGGGGCGCCAGCACCAGGAAGCACATGGAGACATTATATCTCAAATCCTTATACAGGCTGTCAATGAAGTACTGGGGGTGTGGCTGTGCCTCCCACTCATGAATACGCTGGACACCTGAATATGATAATGATTCATTGGACATCTCTCAGATCATTTGCATACAGCTTTAGGACCTGATTGCTTATTTAGTTTTGGGGGTTAATTTGCCTGATGGGTTCTCTATAAACTATGACTGCTACAGCTTGGTTCCTTGCTGCCAGGCGGGAAGGGTAAACACTGGTTTCCTCAGACATATACACAATTGGGTTTTAATATTTTTGTTTGTTTTTATTGCAATGTTAGACATATTTTGATCAGAGGATATTAAAAGAATTTATGTAATTGGCTTTCACCCTCACCTCCCCATAGACTTCTCTGTACGTCAGCTTTCTGTGACCTTCAGACATGTCTCTATTGAAAAACAATTCTGATCAGTGTCTTGACCAGGAAGGTAGAAATGGTAGCAGGGACATATATATATTAGGGACACGGCCAAATGTCTTGTTGCAGTGTCTTTGTTACAGGCAGAAGTTTGAAGGTTACATTTTTACTTGCACAGGGATCCAAATCCTAGTGCTGGAAAGCCACCTCTCCACTTCCTAATAATTGGTTTCATATCTTGTAGAGTCAGTTAAGGAACCATGAACGGGATCATCGCAGTCTTCTAGATTCTGCATCGACCACAAGTGAGGATCCACAAGTCTGCACAGAGGAGGTGGAAGAGAAGATTTCTCCTGAAGGTAAGGAATTTGCAATGATCATTTAGTAGTTTTAAATTTTTTTTTTTTTTTTTCTTTTCCACATGCCCCCAACCACAAACAAAATGAATAGCTTTATTAACCAAACAATTTTCATCAAAGCTATCATTTGTGGATCAAACTTCCCTCACCCCCGCTGTGGAAAATAAATTGACTCTGGGATGAAAATGGCGAGGGGACACAGCTGGCAGCGAGTCAGGTTAAGTTTTCATTTGATCCACAAATTTTAATAAACAGTTTGGGATATGCTATCAACTGCCTAGGGTCATGGGGAGGCTAATAGATCTCTGACAGGTTCCCTTTATATTTTCTGAACGTGGCCAACCACTTTAGTTTGTTTGTTTATTCATTGCTTGCTGGCCTGCTATAGAAAGCTTGCGCTTTTTCTCTCCCCCCCCCCCCCTTCTTCCTCTAGTGGATAGAGATCTTTCAATGGTCTTGTGATGCAGGTGCACAAGCCATTATCACTTGTCTCTGCTTACTCTGTGATAATGGCTTGTAAACCTTCATGTCCATCACATAATCATGGATGGGGTTTTTATCCCCTGAAAGTAAACAAGGAGGGGGAGGGGGAAAACACCTGACCTGATAGTCATGTCTGTGTACAGATCACTGATGTGACCAAAGGGCTGTTGCCTACCTACAAGTCACTGTTGTGTCTTCTGCGTAAGACTTCCTCAGGCTCCTGTCACTGACTGCAGCCTTGTAAAATGTATGTACAGGCGGTCCCCTACTTAAGAACACCTGACTTACATACCACCCCTAGCTACAAACGGACCTCTGGATGTTGGCAATTTACTGTACTTTAGCCTTAGACTAAAATAAACATCTAACAGTTATCACTGGTGTCTGTGATGAAGCTTTATTGTTAATCCTGGTTCTAATGACAATCCAACATTTTTAAAATCCAGTTGTCACAGACCAAAAAAAATTTGGCTGGGGTTACATTAATAAAGTATACAGTTCCGACTTGCATACAAATTCAACTTAAGAACAAACCTACAGAACCGATCTTGTATGTGACCCTGGGACTGCCTGTATATACAGCAGCTTATTTTTCTGCACTCTACTTCTGCCCCTAATCTAAGTATAGGTTGCTGTAATTCGTTGGAAGATCCCTTCACAACCCCCCTCCCCGTTTCCAAATACATTAAAATATTCCTGGATGTTTCAAGTGTAATAAACATTTTCCATTAGCATTGCTGCAAACTACCAAGTTGTTTATACCTCTCATAAAACTCGACCAGGGGAAGTATTATTTCTTTAATTGTTTTTCACCTAAACTCTTTCCACTCTGAGAGTGCGTCTCTCTGATAGCAAATTATCATTGTTTTTGTTTTTATGGCTTTCTTATTCAAGGTAACAAATCAAACATCTCGAAGTTGTATCGATGCGATGTATGCAGCTACACAAGTTCTACATACGTCGGGGTGAGGAACCACAGAAGAATTCACACTTCTGATAAACCATACAGGTATGAGAAATTACTCCATACGACTGTAGATGTGGTAGCCGCTACAAATTCCATACTTCCGGATG
The DNA here is from genome assembly GCA_019512145.1 of Engystomops pustulosus. Classification (NCBI taxonomy): domain Eukaryota; kingdom Metazoa; phylum Chordata; class Amphibia; order Anura; family Leptodactylidae; genus Engystomops; species Engystomops pustulosus. Next base: position 58,981 of record WNYA01001163.1, read on the forward strand.
ATGAAGTACAGCCATCTGTCTAGGGACCCAAATGAGACTTGGAGAAAGACAGACTCGTTTATTAAAATAACTCAACACCTTCTGTGAGATACTCATCACACAGCTAAGATGGACTTTTATGTAAATGCATTTTTCCCTTGCCACCCATTCTCTGCATCATTTCCATGTTTTATCTTAGAAGACCTGTCTATTACTTACTTAGTTAGTTGCTGATTCAAAAGAAAGAAAATCCCAATGTGCCACTGTGAAAGTGCTAGTCAAAGGAATCCTAGGGACAGACTGGGAAAACAGGAGGACTTTCTGTTCATATAGAAAACTAATGTTCTCACTGGCTCACAATGCTATGCAGCTTTCAGTGCATTTTGTTAAGCTCGTTACTTTGGAATGCTTCAACCACATGGAAATTTTGTCCAACTTTTTATTTTCCTGAGGACATGTGCAGGGTTTTTTTTTCTTGAGCTCTCCCACCCAAGACGGCTCTATAAAGTCTTACTTGCCCCTCTTTGTGCACGCAAAAATGTGAGGGCTTCAATGTAACTTGCAGTGGATAATTTGCATTGTGCCACTTATACTTGCACGAAAACCTGCATGTTGAACAGAATGTCTAACTTTTTAATAGTTTCAGAATTTATTCCATATTGACAGAAGTACCTGCATCTGATAAAAGCAGAAGGTCTTCAGTTCTTTGCACATCAATGTGTTTTTTGTTTTTTTAATTCTCCTTCTGGTGCGCTTATGCTATTCTCCTTCTGGTGCGCAAAGGGGACAAGTATAAATATAATGCAAAAATCAATTTAAATGGTCACCCTAGATTTTGGGCAGCAATAAAGTGAGATTAGTGTCACTGAGTTGTGTAGAGTGGGAAATGGCTGTCATTAAAGGAATATGCTACCCTTCACTGATTGCAACAGATCTTGGAAAGGATGATGTAAATTAAAGTGTCTACAAATATGATCTCTTCTCAGGTGCTCCCTTTGTGGTTACGTCTGCAGCCACCCTCCCTCTTTAAAATCCCATATGTGGAAGCACGCCAGCGATCAGAACTATAACTATGAGCAAGTGAATAAGGCAATCAACGAGGCAATGTCTCAAAGCAGTCGGTATGTTCAGTAAATGTAATGGCTGTAACAGGCGTATTTCCATGTTTAAAAAAGTGATAATTGATATGGTTTGTGTTGGTAAAAGATATGCCATTTCCCATATACTTTCTGTATCAATTCCACAGTTTTCTAGATCTCTGCTTGCTGTCCTTCTATAAAAAGCTTCTAGTGGATAGAAATCTGTCCATGGTGATGGACGTGGGTACACAAGCTGTTATTATCAGAGGGTAATCAGAGCCGTGTGATGGTAACGGCTCATGCAGCGGCATATCCATCACAAGAACATGGACAGATTTGTATCTACTGGAAGCTTTATATAGCAGGACGGCAAGAGAAAAATCTAGAAAACTGAGGAATTGATACAGAAAGTATATTGGAAAATTGTACAACTTTTCTGTACACAAATCATATCAATTATTTGCTGAAAGTGGCAACCTCTTTAACACTTTGAGATCAGTACTTTGATCCTGGGCTGGGTCCCGGTATCTTACAGGTGCATGGCTAGTGCACCTGTGTGATACCGCATGTGCATAGATTGGTTTTCATCCACCAGTAAACAATGTAGCTTCCTATAGTATAAGAGCAAGCAGATCAATGACTGATAATAGAAAGTATATTGGAAATCTGAAAATAACATTTTTCATTTTAAAAAGAATAACATTGATTTTATTAAACCTGACAGCCCCTAACGTCTAAATTCGATGAAAATGGTTATTTACTGTTCAATTATTGGGTTATAAGTGTTATCAATGAACAGCTGTTGTATAGTCACCTTCTCCTGCCACATAGTTCTGTCAAAACTGCAACTTAAGATCCAGCAGTCAGATCAACTACTAGAGGCTTTTACCTAAGGCCTCATGCACACAAACTTAATGGGAACCATGGTTCGGCTGCAAATAGGTAACACTGCATCGAATCATGTAAGACGTCCTATATTTTGCTATATTATTCCCCTGTCCACTCTGCTTCTATGGAGGGGTAAGGAGTTCACCTCTCCTGAACCTGGCCCTTCCAAGCATCCATTAGTGAACATGATAGATGTGGATTATAGGTCTAGCAAGTCTTCATGCACACAGATGTTTGACATGATTTACCCTTTGTCATTTCAGGATACAGAGAGATCCTTTGGGCAACAGATCACTGGAAGAGCCAAGTATGACCATGGACAGTGATGGAGTCATTTCAATTGCTCATTCAGCTCCAGAAGTAACACTCATTGGAAACCCAAAGGTGAACACTCTGCAGCACACTTTGGCTAATACTGAGAAACTGCAAAGCCAGGTGCGACCTGGGACAGAACTGTGTGTCCTGCTCTTCTGCTGCTGCATCTGTGGCTTTGAGTCCACAAGCAAAGAGCTTCTTATGGAGCACATGAAAGCGCACGAGGGAGAAATCATTAACATCATACTGAATAAATCCGAAGCCTCGTCCTGAGTAGGGTGCTCCATATCCACCACACGTAAAGCCTGTATACTTGTGTAATCTAGAAATTAGTTTGTTGCTTTTTTTTTTTTTTTAATGAAAGGGCACGTTCTATAGAGTAGAGGGTACAACTTGACATCCTGGAGTGTGATGAAATCTAGAAATTAATTTCATCAAAGCATTCTAGCTTTTTCCTGTAGGATTTATTACTTGTGTAACAATTTATGCTTTTTTTTTTTTTTGTTGGGCTTGTCCTCTATCAAGCGCTGTGATTAAAGGCCCTTGATGGGGAACCCCTTCAATTGTTGGGAACTGCTGCCTCAGTCAATTTAACTTTGGTTTTATTTCAATTAAACAGAAATAGGAATGAGTTTAGAAACAGGGAAGACTTGGAAATCCGTTTTCTTCCAGTTGTAAACTTTCTATATGTACGCATGTTGGTATCTAGTGTGGATAAAGGCTCTAGAAACCTGTTTAAAATGATGTTATGGAGTGATGTTCTTTCATGGTGGTGCACATTGAGGGTTAATGGGAAATCTGCTGACTGATCTCTTTTAATATATTGGAAGCCTGTAAGCTCTGTAGGTCAAAGTATCTGCGATGCGGTAGTTTTGCATAAGTGGGATCTGAGCTCATAGGTTTTGCATTTCCCTTTTTCTAAACCTTAAAATATTATTTGTTATGGGTCATGGCCACAATGACCTACTAGATATCTCCAACATCCTCAGTATTTGTATGGGGTTCCTCTTGGATTGTGTGCTGTTGGTGGACAGAATTCTTGCAGCTATTGCAGTGTATACCTATTTTACATAGTCAATTATGTCTTTCACCTTAAAGGACAGCTTTTGACTTTAGCCTGTGCTTTAGAGAGCCACCATGTGAGGTGAGAAATGCTTTATCCTTGTAACATAAATTGGTATACGTTTTTATAAATGGTCTTCTATCCTACAGATCCATGTATGTATTTAGGCAGCCTCCTATGACATGTTTCGGTGGTTCCTGAGTTGGTTACATTCTGTTTTTGGTGGGAGCCAGGTCACCAATATTGCCCTAAAGACTCATAGAATGGTCTACCATGAAATCCCATGAAGTCTCAATCCTGAAATGCATGTTGCAAGTACAGAAAATCCCTGAGGGGCATTTTTTCTTTTTAGCTATAAAAAAAGTGTTTTAGAGAAACGGGCAGCAAACCCTTTTCTGGCACATTATCCTGAATTCTGCTTTAGAAGTGCAGTATATGGGGGCTGAGACTCAATACTTGTACTGGTTTAAGGGGAACATGTGGATGTGGCAGTCACACAAGATGTATTTGGTCATGCGCTTTGTAAGGGTTTTAAGCTTGTTGTTTTTTTGTTTTTTTTTCGAGATCTGTAGATGGAGCTGGATGTGAAATATGTACAAAGAATGTTTTGTTTTCTTTCAAGCAACCATTTTAATTAAGAGAATATAATATACCACCCTCTAGTTGTCTCCTCCATAGGTTATTCAGTGTTTGGTGCCTGACTTCTGGGACCCCTACACTGACAACAAAGGGGCTGCTCTTTTGTAGGTCCTAAGGGAGCAGTGTGTGCAGTAGCATCCAGAAAGTGCCCCCGCTCATCTCCTACACATATTGCAGAAAAGCGCCGTTTCATGAATCAAATTTTCAACAAAAATAACCCAATAGATAGAGGAGGGTGATGGCAATTAAAGGTCAGGATTTACGACAAAGATTATTTCCATCTTGGGTGCAAAGTTTTTATTCCTATAATCTGCACCTACATTGTGCTTCAATGGCTATAGTAAAATGAGTTGTTACTTTTTCTTTAACTGATCTGCTTGTAAAGTAGGCAGCAATGCTTGTCACTTCACTGGGGTGATGGGTTCCCCTAAATTCAGTAGCTGCAGTCTACTTATGAAATGTATAGCATCTCACCAGAGGTGTATATGTGAATTATGAATAAAATGTTTTTTCTTTTTAGTATATGTTAAGTTTGTAATGAGGCAGCAGCTGGACCCTGTTGTGATTGAAGTCCAACTTATTGGGCTTGCATGTATCGGGGAGGGTAAGTGAGTGTTTAATCTATCATTTCCACCTCAATCTGGTTTTGAGGTCTATGGAGTAAAGGCTTAGCCCCTATATTTTGAGCCATGCTTATGGTGGTGTATGCAGCTAATCTAGTTGCCTTGGAGAGGCTGCATACAAGATGTAGTCAGATATAAACATCAGTTAACAAAGTTCAGGCTATTTAGACAGTGGTAACTTGTAAGGATATTTTTTTTTTGTTTTAGATTTCCATAATATCTTGCCATCTGCTGCCATATTGATCCTCACTTTCTTAGTGGCTTCATAGCTGGTAACAATGACTCTCACATTTTGTGTTAAAATAATAATCTGAGAAACAAGTGCAGGTGGTGGTGGTGGCAAAAAAGAATAAACTTTAAATATGGTATCTCTGTAGATGAAAGGGATTAATCCTAATCTGCAGCCGTACTCTATCTGCTGTCCATATTCGGTACATGCTCTCCATTCTGCAGCACTGTACATAGCATTGCTGTATTGACCCTTTTGGATACTTATTTTGTTAGCAGCTGACGCCATATAATTTACGACTTCCAGCATGTTGTATAGTCATTTTAAGATATATATTTTTTTAGTTATACCAGGTGTGATGTTTTCTTACATATTTATTAAGTATTTATATGTAATTTCATATTTGTCTTCAGTAAAGAATCCTGGTGCATTTTTTTTTCCAGTGGTGCTATTTCCAAGGTAATTGATATTAATGTATTGAATAAGATTTATGGATAAAAAAAATAGCTTTCAATATTCCAGTCAGTATTGCCCCTTTTCACAGGTGTTTATCTGTGCTTCTATAATGTATGCAGCTTGCATCTTAAAGGGTTTGTTCATGGCCAGCGACAGGGCACCGGATGGCTGCTTGTGTTTCCTGCTTTGACATGGAGCTCTAAAGACCTGGTTCTCAGGCCTCCACTTGTAAAAGGGGTAAGAATTGGCCTTCTGCCAACTACTGAACATTCATGATTATCCGTCTACATGGCAGCCTTGGTGGTTGCCTTAGTCCTATTGTTGGCTGGAAAAAGTTTTGCCTAAAGAAAAGGGCTACGACCCACTGTTTGAAGAGATGAAACATGGTTTAGGGCTACTGCAGCATTGTTATGTCTGATGTGTAGCTGTAGCCTTTAGTTTTGGCAGACGTGGCCTGAATGTGGTAACTTTCTCACTGTCTGATTTTTGCTTAGAGGGGCTTTCTGATTTTCAGAAGTTGATCAATGATCCTTTAGAAAGCTGGAATTGTGGCACTTGAAGTGATCCCATTGCTCTAAAGGTCTGATCCTTGTGAATGCTGGTTAGTTGTGATCACAGACCAGGGACGTCATGTACATGAGTCACTCGTCCTGTGTATCTGAGCTGTAATACCATGCACGGCCACTGAATTGGTAGAAAGAAGCTGCAGTCTCGTCACAATTCAGGACACACCGTAGATGAGCTGCATTTTTTTTTTTTTTTTGCAGATACATAAAGCACAAATACCTAGTGTGGAGGTGCACTGTACCCCATAAGAAACATCACAGGGTTTTTCAATGGTCATTAGTTTTGCACAGTTCTTACTCTACATTTACTTTTATTATTAGGGTTTCATAACTGACATATAACCACAATTTTTTTTATATATATAGAATGTATTATGTGTAAGGCTTAGTATTTGGGTTTTTTGCGCAGGATGCTGCATTTAGTATAAATCTGCTCTAGATATGTGTATGACAATTGAGAAACAAGCTCAAGTGGGGAAGGGATTTGTAACAATGCAAATGATGTGTGGAGGAATTATCTGGGGCAGCCAGTCGGGTTTCTGCTCTCATTTTCCAATTTGCCTTAGAAAAATGACAGCTGTATTCTGGTTGCTTTCAGATACTCTACCGTTTACATTTGATAGAGGGATAACAGCGTGTGAAAGTGTTATGCATTATATTACCATATATGAGTGTAATTTTGCTTTAGTAAAAATGTTACCCTATTCCAGGGTCAGTGAATTAGACTCCCCCCACCCCCCCATATGTATGCTCTGAATCAAGCTAAATTTGTGTCACAGAATTGGGATATTGTGCCAGATATAGATTTGGGGACATGCTGTGTGGCAATAGTCTGCAGTCTCTGGGTTGCAGAAGTCTTGGTTGCTTCCATAGTGTTTGTGTATGTGTGCGTATATATACAGTTTTAAAATGACTGGGCTCAGATGAATATATTAGTTGGTGGTTGTCACTTCTCACTGGACCAGTTCAGCTACCCTATATGTTTGCATTCAATGGAGGGTTGGTGTTGAGACCCGCTGGCCTGGCAGCAGCATTTTTGGTAGAAGGGTAGACCTAGGGTTTGCTTTTACTCCATAGTGTCATGCTTTCTATTGTGGGTTAACAAATGGTGCTCCAATAAATCTCCACACTTATCTTTTAAAGTCAAGCAACCTTTTTCAACAGAATTATGTAACACTAAAACATCATCCCCCCCCCCCCCCCCCCCCCCCCCGCTCGCTCAGCCAAAGTTCTCAGCTCACATAAACTGACACTTGGATCATGTAATGGCTTCTCTTGTTTTGATGCATTATATTTCAAACCGTTTGCGCTCTACTTGCCTTAAAACAGCAGACTGTCCGTGTAGCTGCGGCAGACTCTGTACAGGGCAAGAAGGTAAAGACCTTTAATATTTCAACTACAATGGAAGATACTGTAAAATGTTAGAATAATTTATTTTGCTTTACAAAAAGTTTGTCACATATTGACTTTTCATATTGTATTTTGGTAATAAACACCTTTTAATTAAATCGGCGTGTTCTGTTTCTAGGCATCTGACTACTCAGATTGTGGCAAGCTACGACTGGCCATGTGCATGACGTACTTAAATGCTCATATATTTGGGAAATTCAGCTGTGCGGTTCACACAAGAGTCTCCAAAAAAAAAGCTTGGTGTAACTGTAAGGCAACATTCACACCGCTGTTGCACGGCGGGCACACGGCAGTGCCAGGGGAGAGGGGGAGAGAGCCGCTCACCCCCGCCCCTCTTCAAAGGACTTTTTGCCGTAGTCCGTAGAAAGGTCATGTCCCATCTTTCTACGGGGTACGGTGCCGCACGTGCTGTACCGTACCACTCCTGTTGGGCACCGTGAGTCCATAGCGATGTATGGGGGATGTATATCAGCCGTATATACGTTCCCCATACATTCGTGTGAATATAGCCCAAAGTTGCATGACAAAAAATGCTTTTGGCACAGATGGAAAGAGCCTTTAACAATTCCATTAATAGGAAAAAGAAAAATTTTTCAGCTCACCTATAGATTCAATGTAGATGGCGATTTGTGGCTGCACGGACACCTGGGTTGGGGAGCCAGTAAATAGTAGCAAAAAGACAAAAGTGTAGTCCAGTTTTCTTGTTCATGGACGTCCTGTGACGTCCTGTGGACTTTTAACTCATATACTTGCCTTTCGTTGGAAGCTGGACTACACTTTTGTCTTCCATTAATACCTGTATCATGCTGCTGGCTTCATCCTATCCTGAGATTAAGGGCTAATAGATGGACTCATATCTGTAAAACACGCGGCTTTTCCTGAAGTGGGCGTGGCAGTGCTTTTGGCATCGCTGCCTTAAGCTAACTACTCAGCCAGTCGGGACACAGAATCCGTTTTACTGCTTGTGCAGGGAAGAGCACTGGATCTCTGCATTATACAGTAATCTACTACATCACACCATCTATTTTATGCATTACTGCCACACATGAACACACCCTGAAACCTCTCCAGAAGACCAACTCTGAATAAAAAGTCTTATAGGGAGGGGGGTCCTCTATAGCTAGATATGCAGAGAACCACTTTCCTATGCAAAGAGGTTGCACTGTATATACACTACCGCTCAAAAACTCATACTTTAGTTTTTCAAATGAGTTGCAAAATGAATAGAAAATTATGCCGAGACATTGAAAAGGTTTGGAATAAAATTTCTCTAAACTTTGCTTAAATCAAAGAATGCTCCTTTTGCTGCAATTCCAGCATTGCAGACCCATGATATTCTATTTGTTAATTTCCGAGGCTACCTGGAGAAATGTCACCACCTGCTTCCAGAAGCCAAGTTGGAGTGACTTGTTGGGCACTTTTTGCATACCATACAGTCGAGCTGCTCCCATAACAGCTCAATGATCTGATGCCTGAGATGGCCACCCCATTAGATAGAATACCAGCTGCCAGCTTCTTCACTAAGTAGTTCATGCATATTTTGAAGGGTGTCTTTGGCCATTGTCCTGCTGTAGCATGAAAGTGGCTCCAATCAAGTGATGTCCACAAGTTATGGCATTGAAAAAATTGAGTGATGGCCTTCCTCATTCAAAATCCCTTTGACTTTGTTCAAATCTCACTTTACAAGCTCCACATTACATCCACCATGCTTGACAGATGGTGTCAGGCACTCTTCTTGCATCTTTTCAGTTGTTCTGCGGCTCATGAATGTTCTCGCCTCAAACTTGGATTTGTCTGTCCATAACATTTTTCCCAATCTTCCTCTGTCCAATCTCTGTATTTTCGCCTAATATAATCTTTCCCTCTTAGAAAAAGCCATATCTGAGACTGGCTACGAAGGTACTCTGCCGTGAAGGCCAGTGTCCTTGACTCACCTCTTCACTGTAGAGGTTAACACTTGGCAGGTACTATTTAATGAAGCAGACAGTTAAGGATCTGAGAAGTGTCTGTTTCTCAGCTAGAGACTTTAATGTACTTGTTTTGTTGCTTTGTGCAATAGGGCCTCCCACTTCTTTCTACTTGTGTTTGTGCTCTCCTCTTTAGGGCGTAGTACACAGTCGTAGGAAATCTTCAGTTTCTTGGCAATTTTGTCACATGGAATGGCCTTCATTTCTAAGAACAAGACTACAGTATTTTTAGGACTATAAGGCGCACCGGAGTATAAGGCGTACCATCAATAAATGCCTGCAAAAATGTCTAGGTTCATATATAAGGCGCACCTGATTTAAGGATGCATGACCAGCAGGTGGCAGACCTGTGCACAGTTCAAGGCAGCTGTTGTCTGTCAGTACAGTACATATATAAGGCGCACCTTTGATTTCTGAGAAAAATCAAAGGATTTTTTTGTGTGCCTTATAGTCAGAAAAAAACGGTACGTGGGTTTTTTTTCTCGCCCATTTGTGAATTTTGTAGAACACACACATGTGACACTCCAGATTTTCAACTAGATTAAAGGTCAATTTTGAAACTACCCAAACTTTTAGCTGTGCGAGCATATTTCAACAAGTGTTTTCTAAACAACCATTAGCCGCCTTACACAGGCCAGTTTTACACTTTTTTTTAATTGCGTTTTTTCATCCTGGAAAAACACATCATATATGCATATTGACTTTTTTCAATGGGTTTTTGTCTTATTTTTTTTTTTGGCTGTGTTTTTTGAGGTGGGATTTTAGGACACCCGACTTGCATACAACCCCCTAGTTACAGACCGACCTCTCTGCCCATTGAGCACTGGTGAAGCTCTGGATGCTTTTGCTTTGGTCTCAGCTGTAATGAAGCGTTAATATTTGTTCCTATGTTAGAACAGAATTTTGAAAAATTGTTGTTTTTGTTTGTTTTTTTTTTTTGGTCTGGTGTTACAATTCTCACTTGCATATAAATTCAACTTAACAAACTTAAAGAACCTATCCTGTATATTACCCATGGACTGCCTGTACTTACTAGTTAAATCAATTACTTCAAGTAAGTCTCTTCTGAGTAATAAATTAACACATAAGAAGGCTCTTGTTAAATTGAAGTAAAGTACAGTCCTTTCAAGCATAAAGGGGTTATCGTACAAATACAATGCAAAAAAAAGTTAAATAAAAGGGCTAAACAGAGTTTGATGCATTATGGGATGTTAGAAGTCTGGTGCCTGGGCATGGAGAAATACACAATCAAATCTACCTGCAAGGGATTCCCAAAGAATGACCATTTCCTCCCCCCAAAGGAGTTTCAAACCCCCCCCCCCCCCCCCCCCCCCCCTGTGGTGGGAGGCATGTAATATTTTAAAGTTTTAATTACTCTGTTTGAAGGACCGATATCTGGCCGCATAACAGTCCCTATAGAAGCCTGTGGTGCCTCGCTATTGAGAGGGGAGGGGTAAGCAGCGCTCATCCCTCCACCTCTCCAGCTGAACGTATGCTATCCCCAAGTCCTCACTCGGGCATAGCTCATGTTCTCATGAAAGTATCCTAAATCAGTACTGTACTGTTAAGGTAAACCTAGCTGATCAAATCCTGTCATTTCTACTTGTCTTATTTTCCTGAAAAGTACTGTAATAGAAATCATGAACTCAAGATGGCACCGAGCTTGCGCAGTACTGATTTTTGCCCAGGGCATAAGCATGTCTTGCATCAGCAGTGGTCTGATTAATTTCCTTGCGACCATGCACACAAGCTTAAATAATTTGAATCGCACAATTGACGCACTATAAAGACTATATCTTAAATCCTCCCCTAACAGTTGGAGGCACTGCTGAGATCCCCGTAAGCAGGACCAGGATGCCCCCCTCGTTCCTGTACCGCCTGCAGCCTCGTGATCACTGCTCCCCGACTGGGACTGATCAACCCAAGACCACGGTACGTTTCAGATTACATATGTTAACCTGTTGCTTGCCTGTGACTCGGTAGTGATACCGTGGTTGTAAGCAGCCGGAATTGGAGGGTAAGATATATATATAGCCACCTGGTGTCCTGCGTGGGGTCTGAATTGTTAGACACCTCTGTGTGAAATTGAAAGAAGTGCATCAATTGCTGTGTGTACGCGCTTACAGAGCCAGAACAGAAAGGGAGGGGGGAGGACGTTCGATGGTCAGACAAGATACTGAAAGGAGTACAGCGAAGCCGCAGTGAAGATCAGACATAGGAGCCGCCAGAACAGGAGAATAGGACGAGTGTCTGTACATCAGACATAGGGGCCACCAGAATAGTGGAACAAGGAAAAGGACGGGTGTCTTGGATTTTGACAGGAATTAGGAGAAGAGGAAGATCGTTAAGGGGGGCCTTCTGATAAACCTCTTTAACCGGTGATCGGTGAGCCCTTATGCCGGTGAGCAGCTGCACCGGTAAGGGTCTCGGACAAATTATGATAAACCTCTGTAACCGGTGATCGGTAAGCTTGAAGGTCAGCCCTTATGCCGGCAAGCAGCTGCACCGGTAAGGGTGTTGGAAAAAGTATGCTGAGGTTTCGGAAGAGGAAGAATGTCCTCCCAGAGGGAACCACTGGCATGCTAGTTCAGTGCAGGGTAGGGAAAGATCCATAGACAAAGGTTGTGAAGTTAAGTAGGACTGATGGAAAAGTGCATAGTTGACATAATGGAACATAAGGGCTGGTAGCATTGTGGTAAAGAGGAAAGTAGTGAAGTGTTGAAGGTTTTGGATATGTCAGAGGATCTGATGAACGTACAAGTGAGAAAACTTGATCAGATTTGCAAACGGACACTTAGAGCCCTCTGGCTTTGACGGACAGACCATGATAGAGTGACAGAAATCCTTCAGCGTGCCCATTGAGGAAAGAGATGGGCAACAAGGGACATTTTGAAGGTTTTGATGTGGAGAGAATTTGAGAAAAAAAAAAAGCAAGATGGCACCGTCTGGAATGCAGACCAGCGCCATCTTAGAACATTCTATTCCCTTCAAGTCCCTGAAAGTGAATTGCCTATGACTCTGCTCTGTTGACAGCCATAAAGGCTGGTTGAGGATAATAGTTGTAGAAAACAACTTTTTTGTTGTAGTTTAGCAGCTGAGCACCCTCTGCTCTGGAATAAGAGCCGAGGGTGTTTGATTATGGTCCAGTTAAAACTTATTTGATCCTGATGTTTGTAAAAAAAAAAATTACTAAAGTGTTGCAATATCTCGGGTACCTGCTTTTTGGAGTTTAAAGGGTTAACGAGGCAGAGTGAGAGGGATGCATCTGCATTTTGTTATCTGGTAGCAGACAAATGACCTTGCAAATGTTTACAAAGTGGGGGCGACGATGCATCCGATATTTTAGCTGACAGTTTTGAAGGACACATCAACCAAACTGCATGTGATACAAGAATACAGTATGCCCTGTTTATGCAACATAATGTGCTGATGATGTCCCGCTGTGTACTCCATGAACAGACTAAGCAAGAACAAGCCCCCAACTCTATGACAGAGCCTTTGACTTGTGTCTAGATGAGGTAAACAGTTATGGAAGAGTTCCACAGGAACTTTTTACAGCATTTGGACACATGGGGTATGACCTGACAGTCTAGTGTTCATCTACTGCACTTTGCCAGTTGTTTTGTAATGGGTTGTTACCAAAGGTGTTAATGGACTAGAGTCATCTCTGCCAGACTTGCGTACAGAGGGACTGCTAAGAGGAACAGAGAGACCAGACCACCGCTGCTAAAGTATCAGCCAATAGACCCACTTCAACCTGCGGGGAGGAGACATTTACTGAAGGGACTGAAGTGAGTGGCAACATTCTATGAAACGGAGACGCCCCCGAAAGGACTGGACTTGGGGGGGGGGGGGGGAACGGACGAGGATGTCAGCAAGTACACCCCCGGACAGCGTTAGCTCCTCTCATTGTAGAACTGAAGTGGGTCTCCCCTCCTGCTAGCTCGATGAAGATTTAACTCTTTCCCAGTCAAGAAAAATACCCAGAAAGAACAGCTGGATACATGTAGGATGGTCCATGACCTCCAAGCTGCCAATGAGTGTACTGAAGCCCAGTGGTTCCTAACCCACAAATCTCACTGGCAGCAGTCCCCGAGAGTGCCACATTATTCACTGTTATTGATTTGGCAAATGTTTTCTTCCCTGTGCTCCTACAGTACCTATTTGCCTTTACCAGTTCAGTATTTCAGTATACATGGTGCAGATTCCCACAAGGGGGGAGGGGTAAAACTCCCCCACCCAGTACTCCACGGCCCTACAGGGAATAGACTGGCAGACTAGCCCCTTACTGGATGTTCTCTTATTTCTGTGCCTCCATTTTACAGGTTTGCCCGGATACATCTATTGACCTTATGTGTTTTCTGTTCCAGAATGGTTGCACAGCTTCCTGAGACCAACTCCAGTATTCCCAAGAGAAGGTGGTCTTCCTAGGCCACTGCTTCTCAGCTACAGGCAGACACCTGACAGAGGAAAGAAAGCTGGCAGTCCAGAATAAGCCCCTGTCCCGAGGCCCTAAGCCTCTTCCCATGTTTCTTGGACTAGCCAGCTATTACAGGACTAGGATAAGGTCTGCTGCCTTCAGCCTGATGCTGCCCCCTATCTGACTGCATTGCCTCTCCCCTATTTGCCCTTAGTCAGGAGGCAATTGATGCATTCCACAGCCTTAAGCTGGCAAAACCTGTCCACCCCGGTCCTAGGCACACACCACTGAACCAGACCTTTTATTTTATTTTGAATATCTAGGCCACACCACAGGTGCCCTAGCCTGGGAATGTGGTGGCCTCCCCAGTGGCCCACTATTAGGCCCGGTTAGATTCAGTCATGATGTGAGCCCCTCATGCGTCGGTAGTTACAGCCCAAGCATCTGAGCAATGGCCAGACAGCTCAGACTCCAGTGTGCACTCCCAGAACTGACAAGGTGCACAGTTCTGAATCCTGCTTCCTGTTGCCAATCTTGCAGGATTCAGAGGGGGGCGGAGAGAAGGGTGTTTAACCCAGATGTTGAGTTTTTTCTCGTAGATGGTTCCAGGTCTGCAGGAGAAGACATACCGTTCTACACTGGATATGCAGTGGTCAGTGGCGCACAACCTCTCCCTCCACACAGGTCACCGCAGGAGGTGGAGTGATGGCACTCAGGGAAGCGCTACAGCTGGTGGAAGGTAAACTAGCAAACTTCTATACTCAAGGTGTAGTTTTGGGGTCTAAACACGACTATAAACCCATATGGAAGGCTAGAGATTTCTGCACCTCTGCAGGGACCCCCTCTAAGCATGGCAAGCTCATGGATGCTCTCTTACTTCCACAAGAGGTGGGATAGTAAAAGTAAAAGCACACACAACTTGGTAACTCCACAAGCCAAGGGCAAGTATGCGGTCGATAGGGTAGCGAAGGAAGGTGCACAGATGGAACCCAGAGACTGTCCTGTAATCTCAACGGTGAGTTCTGAGTAAAAAATGTTTGATCCACAGGTGTTCCAGTCCCTGGTGGCCTGGGAGTCATCAGAAGTGAAGGGAGTGTGGAGGAAAGCTGGAGCCCAGATGCCGATGGGACCTGGATGTTGGGAGAGAGGGTGTGCCTGCCAGGAGCCCTGCACCCGACAGTAAGTCAAGTAGCCCACGAACACACACACACACATCCAAAATGGCCATGCTAGTGCTCATAAACTGCAAGTGGTTTGCCCCGGGCATTACTATCCCTGTCACTAGACTAGTGAAAGCCTGTATAGTCTGTGTCCGCCACAACCTGGGTAAGGTGGTAAAGACCCCACAGAAGGTGACACCCAAGCTGCTGTATCCCTTCCAAATACTGCAAATGGATTTTACCAAAAAGTGGTACGTAAGAATACGTGCCCGTGTGCATTGATCTCTTTTCAGGGTGGCCAGAAGCTTTTCCCATGACCAAGGCTAATGCCAGAGCTGCAGACAAGAAGTTAGTGAGTGAGATTTTCTGAGGTTTGGACTTCCAGAGACCATACAGTGCGGTCGCAGAACCCACTTCACTGGACAGGTAAAGACCTGAAACCTTGTCCCTCCTGGGTGTAGAGCAGGCCTTAAACACCCCTTACCCTTCCCAGGCTAGTGGTAGGGTTGAGAGGCAAAACGGCACTCTTAAAGTGTAACCGTCATTTCAAAAAACTTTTGATATGTTGTAGGGCAGGTAATTTTAAGCCCTTTTGCAATTGGATTAGTTACCCGAATCTTGCTCCTTCCTCTTGTATTCTGCAGACTTCCCCTAGATGGCAGTGATCTCTCATATGTCTGTTGCTATGGACATTCCGTCTTCATAAAGAAGCTGAGACTACGGGAGGAAGAGACACGCCCCCATACCCGTCCCTGCTCACAGCTGATTACCTCATGGCTCAGTGCTGCAGCAGTCATATGCAGGGAGAAGCCCTCACTAATGTAGTAACCAAACACCTAAACTCTTATCTCCCTCAGCTTTCCCTACACTTCTGTATAACCAAATAATCCACTCTGACAGAAACGGCAGTCCCTCCCCCGATCACCTCACACAGGCAGGAGACAATCTCCAAATCTGCAAGTTTTGCCCTCATGTGCTGTGCTGGAGTGTTACATAGATAGAAAGAAAGATAGATACATACATATGAGAGAGATGATTGATATTAGATAGATGGACAGATAAATATTACATAAATATTAGATAGATAGATATGACTAGATAGATATGGGATAGATATTACATAGATAGCTCTGGTGTCATTGGTCAGCAGCAGGTGCTTATGATGAGGTGACAGGAGGCAGGCTCCGCCCCTCCATCTTGCTGATTGTAGTTTTTTTGAGAGCTGGAAACCATGGTTGCTATAGGCCAAAAATGATAAAATATTTTGCCTCTCGGTCCTCAAGTAGTGAGGAATGATTCCCAGGGACCCCTGGAGCTGAATTATGTATTTTAGTTTTTTTTTTGTTCAGAATGACGGTTACACTTTAAGTTAGAGATCCAGAAAGGTCATGGAAGTAACAGGGAAATCATGGCCCAAGTGCCTTCCTACTGCCCTCTATTCAGTCAGGACCAGTCCCAACAGAAAGACAGGATTACTCCCTTTTGGCTGTGCACCCAGACTAGGCCCCTACTTTCTATAGACCCTATAGCTGATGGCAGAAAACAAGGTGGAATATGCCATACAGTTGAGCCAGGCCTTGGAAAAGGTCTGCAAAAGTGTTTCTGATTCCTTTTCAGATCCTGACATAGACCTCAGGACGCATAACCTGAAGCCTGGAAACTACGTGGTGGTAAAGAGACATACCAGAGAGAGAGAGTCTGGAGCCTCGCTACGACAGTCCTTTTCAAGTCCTGCTGACCAGTGCCACGACTGTGAAGCTGAGGGGAAGCCAGCATGCTTCCACGCTTTCTATTGCAAACTTATTTACTCTTCTTGCTAGCTGGTCTCTTCTGACTGACTGTATACTCAGGGACACCCCAACCATGACTATCACTGTATCTATAGGGCTGACCAGGATGCCCCCAGGGTAGGAGACTTTACCTACGGTTGGTGCAACAGGACGATGACCTTCTTTAACATTGGAAGCATGGGTAACCCTGTATTAGCAGTGTCTGATGTGTACTGGATTTGTGGGGATAGGAGAGTCAGGTCAAGCCTAGAGGCTGGGAAGGTGAGTGTACGGTGATAAAATGTGTGCATTTTTTCCTAGTGATCCCCAGGGATAAGTTTGATCAGACACACAAAGAAACGGTAGAGAATCCCAAAGGATACTGGAGGTTTAATAGAGAAGCACCTAGATGACGTTTATATAGATACAGTGGGAGTACCAAGGGGGGACCCAGATGAGTACAATGCCCACAATCAGATATGGGCAGGTCTAGAGTCCATTATTCCCCAGATAGCTATGAGCAAAATATTGTTTTGGTTAACTGCTTTTATTGTAATCAACAGGGATTTGTGAATTATATCGGAGATGCTTCCCAGAACCGCATGGCTTTGGACCTGACTCTTCCTGAGAAGGGAGGAGTCTGTAAGATGGTGGGAGCGGTTTGTTGCATGTACATCCCGGATGACATCGCCCCTATGGATCCCTTGAAATGATTGAAGGACTGTCCAGGGAACTCAAGAGAAACTCGGGAGTGGACACTATATCCTTCACTTTGTGGTTGGGGGATTGGAAGGGTTTCCTTTAAGTGGGGGTGATATTGGGGATTGTGATTTAGCTCTTGTCATTTATTGCATGTTGTGTGGTCTCCCTCATCAAGTCCACCAAGTATCATGGGTATCAGTAGTTAGACAAGCCTAAGACCCCTTATTCAAGTTACTTAAATTTGCATTATGAAGATATCCCTCTGAGATCAACCACCCCTGAAACATATCAAACAGCCCTCTGGAGTAGGGAAAGGTAGAGTAGAGATTTGATTCCCATATGTGAAAGTCCACTAAATGGGAGCACACCCAACGATGCAAATCTAGTAGGTCCTTCTAAGCAAAGAATAGTTAGGGAAATTCCAGGATTTTGGGGGGACTGTTAGGGTCCGTTCACACGTTGCAGTTAAAACTGCATTGCAATCAGCTTTGAGGTGGTTTTAGGTGCAGTTTTGTCAATTGAACAGGTGAAAGACATGAACTGAACGAGTGAATGACATTTGTGGAACAGGTTTCCCCTTCAAATTCACTCGTTCAGTTCATGTCTTTCACCAGTTCAATTGACAAAACTTCACCTAAAACCACCTCAAAGCTGATTGCGATGCAGTTTTAACTGCAACGTGTGAACGCACCCTTAAGGTAAACCTAGCTGATAGATCAAATTTTGTCACTTCTACTTGTCTTATTTCCCTGAAAAGTTCTGTAATAGAAACAATGAACTCAAGATGGTGCCGAGATCTTAGACCACACCTAAAATTTCGGGGCTAAAGGAATGTGGGCATGACATCAACATGCGACAGTAGAAAACTCTCCAATCAAGAGAAGATGATATTGATATACGCTCCTCCTTTTCTACTTCTGACTTGTGAAACCAAATAAACTTGCTCAGTGCATGAGCATGTCTTGCATCAGCAGTGGTCTGATTCATTTCCTTGCGACCGTGCACACATGCTTAAATAATTTGAATCACACAATTGAGGCACTATAAAGAGCATATCTTAAATCCTCCCCTAAAAGTACTAGTGATTCTGGTGTATCCACTGATTTTTACTTCAGCCCTGGTTTTCATCATTGTTTGCGTGTTTTGGGGGCTGCACAAGTACGCCTCTTTAAAAGACCATTTTCTGTTCTGCTCAAAAAGTTTTTCACTGCATACAGTTCATTAAAAGCCCCTTGGTTTTAGATATTTTAGTGAATTTGTAATTAGTTTCGAACTGCATTGGTTTTCTACCATGATGACAATATAAAGCATATATTAAATATCAATTTGGAACACTTAATCCTTTATCTCCGCAGCTGTTTTCCACTCTAATGCCCAGGCCATTTTTCAGTTTCTTTTTTTTATCTACAAGCTCTTACTTGTTTTTCTGTCACTATACAGTAGTTGTATGAGGCTTTTGATTTTGGGGGACAAAATGTAGTTTTAATAGCACAATTTTGGGTTTCATGTATTCTACTGGTAAACTTTTTTTAACCCCTTCTGTGCAGCATATTTAAAAATGCAATCAAACCTAAATAACACTAAATTTCTCTGGGTCAATACGCATACAGTGTATGGCTGTGTGAGGGCTTTTGTACACGCTACATAAAGTTTTAGAGCATGATTAGCGTATTTTTCAGACTATAAGGCGCGCCATCAATAAATGCCTGCTAAAACGACTAGGTTCATATATAAGGCGCACCGGATCATAAGGATGAATGACCAGCAGATGGCAGATCTGTGCACAGTTCAAGGAAGCTGCAGTTCCAGGAAAAAGTGTCTCCAGTGCACAGAGCTCGGATCTCAGAGGTATGGGCTGTAAGGGGTTAATGTTGCAAGGCTGATGCTGCAGGAGTTAAGCTGTCTCCCTCTGCCCCTTTTCTTTCCCTCCTCAGACAGGGTGTTTGTCCTGTGGGGTTCCCTGTGGCTCCCTCTCTATCCCCTGTTACAGGGCTGGCAGGTATAGGGGTAAAATTGCTTACTCAGGCGGCCAAGCACATTAAAAAAAAAAACTTGCATACTCCCCTTCGGGCGGTCCCGATGCTCCAGACCCCATGGCTTCTCTTCTGTCTTCTCTCTGCTGTAACAGCTGGCAGAGACGTGCCCATTGATGGTCTATGACAGCTAATACAACACAGAGAAGACATAAGAGGAGCTGTGCCAAGCATCAGGGCGCTGGAGGGTGAGTGTGTACGTTTTTTTTTTTTTTTTAATTTACTCGAGTATAAGCCAAGGTGAGGTTTTTCAGCACTTTTTTTGTGCTGAAAAACTCGGCTTATACACAACAATATATTGTATATTTCAAACTTTTTGGTCTGGGTCAAGTGCAGCATGGTTAAAGGACGTCTACCATCAGTTTTACTAAGGCGTTCCTGAGGGAAAATAATTATGCACTTTAAATAAATAAAAATTAAATAAAGGGAACACTCAAATGACTCATCCTAGATCTGAATGGACAAAATATTCTCATTGAATACGTTGTTCTGTACAAAGTTGAATGTGCTGGAAACAAAATCACAAAAAATCAATGGAAATCAAATTTATTAACCAACGGAGGCCTGGAATTGGAGTCCCCCAAAAAATTTACGTTGAAAAACACACTACAAGCTTTGTTGTAATGTCTGTAAAGGTCATGAGGTCTAGCATTGTCCTACATTAGGAAGAATTCGGGGTCAACTGCACTAGTATATGGTCTCACAAGGTGTCTAAGGATCAACTCTGTACCTAATGGCAGTCAGGCTACCTCTTGCGAGCACATGGAGGGCTGTGCGGCCCTACACAGATATGCCATCCCACACCATTACTGTTGCACTGCCAAACTGGTCATACTGAAGGATGATGGCAGCAGATCGCACTCCACTGCGTCTCCATACTCTGTCCCGTCTGTCACATGTGCTCAGTATGGATCTGCTTTCATCTGTGAAGAGCACGATGGCGAATTTGCCAATCATAGCGTTCTCTGGCAAATACGTCCTGCACGGTGTTGGACTGTGAGCACAACCCTAAAGCAGTGGATGTCAGGTCCTCATATTATCCTCATGGAGTCAGTTTCTAACCGTTTGTGCAGACATATTTGTGGCTGCTGGAGGTCATTTTGCAGGGCTATGACAGTGCTCATCCTGTGCCACCTTGCACAAAGGTGGAGGTATAGGACCTGCTGCTTGGTGTTGCTCTCCTACGGCCCCCTCCACGTCCCCTGGTTTACTGGCCTGTCTCCTGGTAGTGCCTCAAGCCTCTGGACACTACACTGACAGACACAGCAAACCTGCTGATCGCAGCTCACATTGATGTGCAATCCTGGATGAGCTGCACTACCTGAGCCACTTGTGTGGGTTGCTGAGGCATTGTAGGGAGGTCATACAGGCACGTGGAAGCCACACACAATACTGAGCCTCATTTCATCTTGTTTTACGAACATTACATCAAAGTTGAATCAGCCTGAAGGGTGTTTTTCCACTTTAATTTTGT
This sequence comes from Engystomops pustulosus, assembly GCA_019512145.1. Taxonomy (NCBI): domain Eukaryota; kingdom Metazoa; phylum Chordata; class Amphibia; order Anura; family Leptodactylidae; genus Engystomops; species Engystomops pustulosus. Next base: position 79,753 of record WNYA01001163.1, read on the forward strand.
GGGTGACTCCAAATCCAGGCCTCCATTGGTTAATAAATTTGATTTCCATTGATAATTTTCTGTTGTCAGCATATTCAATGAGAATATTTCATTCATTCAGGTCTAGGATGTGTCATTTGAGTGTTACCTTTATTTTTTTGAGCAGTGTATATTTCTTTTACTATAACACAATTATTTCTGCACTATAGAGTATAAAAATCATGCTAATCATTCCGGGGCGCTTCACTGGATCGCCTTGTGTTATAATTTATTCACTCCCCCATAAGATACAAGTTTTGCCTGGTCCCATCCATCCACAATGCAGGTGATGTCCGAGATCAGGTGACACTTGTATTATACAGGGAGTGAAAAAATTGTAACACAAGGTGCTCTGAGGTGCTTCGGTGATGTGAGAGAAACGATTCAAACATTCTGCACACCTACATAAAATGACAAGGCTACAAACATTCCAGGCTTAAAGTGTAACCGTCATTCTGAGCAAAAAAACTAAAATACATAATTCTGCTCCCGGTGTCCCTGGGAATCATGCCTCAAAGTAATTTGTTTCTTGGTCCTCATTTAGTACCTTTTTTGGCCCATAGCAACCAGGGTTTCCAGCTCTCAAAAAAACTACAATCAGCGAACAGGAGGGGCGGGACCTGCCCCCTGTCACCTCATCACAAGCACGTCATGCTGCTGACCAATGACACTATAGCTAGCTATCTATCTACGACCTATATGTATGTGTACTAATATGTACTAATGCACATCAGATAATGTTTAATATTGTATTGTACTCCATTATGCATAAAATTCGACCCTTTGTACATCAAACCACAGTTTATACAATTGCAACAGGGATAACATCCCTTTCTGGTATGTCTGAATAATCCAGGTTGTATTGTATGTCTCTATTTTGCTGTGATCCTAATCATCTATTGGCTACATATATATACTCACCAGCCACTTTATTAGGTACACCTGTCCAACTGCTCGTTAACACTTAATTTCTAATCAGCCAATCACATGGCGGCAACTCAGTGCATTTAGGCATGTAGACATGGTCAAGACAATCTCCTGCAGTTCAAACCGAGCATCAGTATGGGGAAGAAAGGTGATTTGAGTGCCTTTGAACGTGGCATGGTTGTTGGTGCCAGAAGGGCTGGTCTGAGTATTTCAGAAACTGCTGATCTACTGGGATTTTCACGCACAACCATCTCTAGGGTTTACAGAGAATGGTCCGAAAAAGAAAAAACATCCAGTGAGCGGCAGTTCTGTGGGCGGAAATGCCTTGTTGATGCGGTCAGAGGAGAATGGGCAGACTGGTTCGAGCCAATAGAAAGGCAACAGTGACTCAAATCGCCACCCGTTACAACCAAGGTAGGCAGAAGAGCATCTCTGAACGCACAGTACGTCGAACTTTGAGGCAGATGGGCTACAGCAGCAGAAGACCACACCGGGTGCCACTCCTTTCAGCTAAGAACAGGAAACTGAGGCTACAATTTGCACAAGCTCATCAAAATTGGACAGTAGAAGATTGGAAAAACGTTGCCTGGTCTGATGAGTCTCGATTTCTGCTGCGACATTCGGATGGTAGGGTCAGAATTTGGCGTCAACAACATGAAAGCATGGATCCATCCTGCCTTGTATCTTGGCACTCTTTGGGCCCCTTGGTACCAATTGAGCATTGTTGCAACGCCACAGCCTACCTGAGTATTGGCTACACATCCCTTTATGACCACAATGTACCCAACATCTGATGGCTACTTTCAGCAGGATAATGCACCATGTCATAAAGCTGGAATCATCTCAGACGGGTTTCTTGAACATGACAATGAGTTCACTGTACTCAAATGGCCTCCTCAGTCACCAGATCTCAATCCAATAGAGCATCTTTGGGATGTGGTGGAACGGGAGATTCGCATCATGGATGTGCAGCCGACAAATCTGCGGCAACTGTGTGATGCCATCATGTCAATATGGACCAAAATCTCTGAGGAATGCTTCCAGCACCTTGTTGAATCTATGCCACGAAGAATTGAGGCAGTTCTGAAGGCAAAAGGGGGTCCAACCCGTTACTAGCATGGTGTACCTAATAAAGTGGCCGGTGAGTGTATGTGTCTAATGACTATAGTTTTGTCTACCAGCTGGAGGATTTATCAGATAAATACAGGTCATAAAGTTGGGGACCTTTTGCATTTGGGATACCCCAAACCCCTATAACGTCTATAATTATTCCTCCATTTATAGGTGGCATTATTCTTTATGTAGTCACGCATTACTAATGTGCCGAATAGTTACATATTATCTACATGTACGACTTACGCTTATATACATACCCTTATAAATACTATCCAGCAACGATACCTCGCAAGTTCTCTGTATATTTGACTCCATGGCAACGGACGATCACTTCCGGTCTGAAGGTCTTGACGCATGCGCAGTTGGGTTTTCCAGACTTGCTTTCCAAACATGCGTGCCAGCTATATGCTGGCTCTGGTGCACACACAGCAACAAGCGGAGTAAGGATCGGAGACTTTGGAGCACACGGCGGTATGTCCTCCCACCATAACAGTGGATTTTTAAACTCTTGCTGCACTTTAAATTTATATTATGATCATGTGCAATGTATTATATCGAACACTGTCTCATTTCACTGTATTTATGTCATATATATCTTGGTGTATTGTGGATCAGTTACACACAGGCACTGCATTTGTATTATTGTGTATTACTATATGAAATTTGCACTATTTATGTATATAAAGATTTTATGGGCGGGCCTAATGTAGGTCATGTGACAGTTGTATTTTGTATATATACCCACCCCAGACACTAATTGTTTGGCTTGTTTTGGCTGCACATGGAATAAAAGGACCACTTTTTGCTTGACTTGGACGTCTGGAGTGCTGCTTATTTTGTATTTGTTTATCTATCTATCTATCTAGAAAAGGCCCCAGGGTAGGTGTGAGGGGGTGGGGTGCAAAACAAGGCTTTAAAGTTCAGGTACATGACTTACATACATATCCAACAAAGCACCGAAACTTCACTTGTCTTAAAAAAAAATCACACCCTCCTTTTACACCAACTACCCGGAGTGCTGCTTCATTTTTGTTGGATATCTATCTATCTCATATCTTTTTACCTATATCATATCTATCTATCTATCTAATATCTTTCTACCTATATCTATCTATCTATATCATATCTATCTATTAATCAATATCTGTCTATTATCTACTCATATCTATCATCTATCTTATATCTTTCTATCTATCTACATATCTATCTATGTATATTCTATCTATGTATATTCCATCTATCTTATCTGTGTATATCCTATCTATCTAAGTAAAACTCAAGCACAGCACATGAGGGGACAGCTTGAAGACTTGGAGAGTCTCTCCTGCCATTTCCTGCTGTGGAGTGGGAGGTGAAGGGGAGGGGGGGTTGTTATTGAGCTGCTGTTTGTCTGTGTGGATTATTTGTTTCTACACAAGTGTAGGGAAAGCTGAGGGAGAGATAAGAGTGTAGGTGTTTGGTTTCCACATTAGTTAGGGCTTCTCTCTGCACATGACATTGCTGGAGCAGTAAGACATGAGGTAAACAGCTCACTGCAGAGAGAGGACAGGTGGGCGTGTCTTTAGCTCAGAGACACAGTCAGCTCCACTGTGAAGACCACTGTGCCTAGCAACAGCCATATGAGAGATCACTGACATCTAGGTCTGCAGAATACAAGAGGAAGGAGCAAGATTCGGGTAACTAATCCAATTGCAAAAGGGCTTAAAATTACCTGCCCTACAACATATCAAAAGTTTTTTGAAATGACAGTTACACTTTAATACGGAAACCCTGACAAAAATGTCTATTGTATGTTATCATACAATAAATTCAGCAAGCAGTAATGCCAGATCCACTTGGATAGAAATCTGTCCATGGTCTTGTGATGTTATACAGTTCACAAGCTGTTATTATCAGAGAGTAATCAGAGCCGTGTGATGTAATATCACAGATCTCTATTCACTGGAAGTAAACATAGAAGCTTCCTATAGCAAGACAGCAAGCAGAGATCTAAAAAATAGCGAGGAATTGATACAGAAAGTATATTGGAAATTGTATAACTTTTCCTTACACAAACAATATCAAATAATTGCCAAACGTGGACAGCCCCTTTAACCAAGGCTAAGTTCACACTACTGTTCAAACCTCAGTTAAAAATAAGTAAATAACGGTGGTTTAAAATATCAATGAAAAATCCCATTGATATCAATGCCTGCGCCCTCCATGTGTTTCTCTTCATCACACAGCCTGCACCCCCATGTGTTTCTCTTCATCACACAGCCTGCACCCCCATGTCTTTCTCTTCATCACACAGCCTGCGCCCCGTCTTTCTCTTCATCACACAGCCTTCACCCCTATGTCTTTCCCTCATACAGCCTGAGCCCCATGTATTTCACTCATACATCCTGCACCCCCATGTCCTTCTCCTCATACAGCCTGCACCCCATGTCTTTCTCTTCATCACACAGCCTGCATGCACCCCATGTCTTTCTCTTCATCACACAGCCTGAACCCCCATGTCTTTCTCCTCATACAGCCTGCACCCCCATGTCCTTCTCCTCATACAGCCTGCACCCCATGTATTTCTCTTCATCACACAGCCTGCACCCCCATGTCCTTCTCCCCATACAGACTGCACCCCATGTCCACCTCCTCATACAGCCTGCACCCCTATGTCCTCCACTACATCATACAGCCTGCACCCCCATGTCCTTCACTACATCATACCATGGGGAACAGAGACTAGTTTCACAAACCATTGCCAAAGTGAGACTGAGAGAAGTTTCGGTCCTGTGAGAGCCTAGCTCAAGGGGGCATGTTTCAACTGCGGGGAGGAGAGACATGACTGAAGTAAGTAGCCACATTCTAGGAAACGGAGATGCCCCCAACAGGGCGAAGTAAGTAGCCACATTCTAGGAAACGGAGATGCCCCCAACAGGGCAGGACAGGGGGGTTGGTAACGGACGAGGACGTCAGCATGCACACCCTCCCCAAGACAGAGTTAGCTACTCTCATTGTAGAACTGATGTGGGACTCCTCCCCTGACAGCCCAGTGATGATTTAACCGGTTCCCAGTCAAGAAAAATATCCAGAAAGAACAGTCGGATACATGTAGGACTGTCCATGACCTCTGAGCTGTCAATGAGTGTACTGAAGCCCAGTGGTTCCTAACCCACACACCTCACTGGCAGCCGTCCCAGAGAGTGCCACATGCTTCACTATTATTGATTTGGCAAATGTCTTACTCTCTGTGCCCCTACACGAAGATTGCCAGAACCTATTTTCCTTTACCAGTTTAGTATTCCAGTACATCTGGTGCAGATTCCCACAAGGGGGTTATTAAAACTCCCCTAGCCAGTACTCCACAGCCTTACAGGGAGTAGACTGGCAGACTTGCCCCTTACTGGATGATGTTCTTTTACAGTACGCGAATGACCTACTGTTTTTGTGCCTCCATTTTTCAGGTTTTCCAGGATGCATCTATTGACCTTATGTGTTTTCTGTTCCAGAAGGGTTGCAAATAGAGATGAGCGAGCACTAAAATGCTCGGGT